>BMAO01001621.1:0-29311 GCA_019973975.1 Trichonephila clavata | reverse complement strand
TTTTTTAATTTAATGATTTTAATAATTTTTTTTAGTTGTCTTGTTTGTGTATGTATGATGTAAAACAGATTTTGTGCTCGAAATTTCATAAAAAGCTAACCATTTTATTTTTTAAGGTAAAAACTTTAAACTTATGAAGTGATTTTAAATTGCTACTCCTCCTACAGAAATTGACTTACATATATGAAATCTAATTTACAAGTAAATCAAACTATTTATAACTAAAGTTGGTATGTCTTTTACGATAACATGATTGGTATTTGTACAATACTTCTTTTAATGAATGCTTATTGAAAATACCTTAAAAATGTGTAAATTTTAAATTCAATTAATTTCTTAAAAAATATGTATTACTTTGATTAAAAAATGCATACCAACTTTTGTTCCATACTATTAGCCTATTAACAACAAGTATTAGAATTGAAAAAAATTCCAAGTATTAGGCACAATAGAAAAGCAAAAGCATTAGGATTTTAAATGAAGGCAAACTAGTTATTTTATCTTTCTGAGATTAGTCAATTTGAAGTTTTTATTTGCCATTCGAATGTGGATAAAAACGAACGTAAGAGTTAGCACAGCTCTGCGTTTTTTAAACTTAGAGCTTTCAAATTTTGTGAGAGTATAGAAAAGTATATAAAAAAATTTAAGTTTAAGAATATAGTCTTATTCCTCCAAAGTATTTTTCCCCTTCTTTTTATTAAACATGATTAAAAAGCCTAATTTCACATGGCCATGGTTGGCCTTGAAGATTGTGATTACTTAACTACAGCATATAAGCTAAGTATCATAAGTGTGATGATATATACAAGAATGACTTAGATATGACCAAAATGCCTCTCAACGTTCTTAAAAAGGCATCTGGGGAATCTTGGATCTATGAACGGTTTGCAAAATTTAATCTCCTTGTATCTTTTTTGAAGGCAAATAGGATTGAAAATAAAAACAGTAGGGATATAATAATAATTGTTTGCCAGTAGTCTTTGATAATAAATGCATTTTCTTAAAGCGAGGTGAATCAAAATCACTGTTCTCTCAAAGTCTGCTGTATTTGCTATCCTTGACTTTAACGAAGATTTTGATCTTGTTATGAAATTTTGAGTAAATGAACTGCTTTCGAGACTTTTTTGGTATTGATTTTAAGCACAAAATGATACAAAATAGTTTTACTATCATCTCTAAAGCAGCGTTTCTCAAACTGTGGGACGCGCCCCTTAAGGAAGCATGATAACTCTACGAGCGGGGCGTGAGCATATTGAAAAAGTTGAAAAAAGAAGATTATTTAAAAAAAATAATAATCTACTAAAAGAAAACAAACAAAATGCATCCTGACATAATTAAAAATAAAGTACACATTTACCCTGATATAATACAAATTTATCAGTACTGCACACTGTATTTCGTGATTATTTTAATAATATTAAGTTAAGAACAAGTTTAATAACTACCAGTGCCACCATAAACTTGTCACATATATAAAAATATATACAAAAATTAACACTTATCTTGATAATGTACATGGTTTATAATTTATTCCTTAACTGTCGATATTAGTTTCACGATTCGCACCCCAACGCCACCGTTTTCTACGTAGGCACACGTATATGGTGTATTGGGGATGGGGAAAGAAAAGGAATAAATAAGTAAATCCTTCGCAAACACTGTCAAGGTTCTTTTACTTCATTCCAAAGCTTACGGAATAATTTTATGGATAGCAATGCACAGTAAAGATTGTACTTCGGAAAGACGTGCATATACGTACTGAAAAATTAACGATTTGGTTGAGCAAGACCTTTATATGCACCGGTGACACTTAGATTAAAGTCTTATTGTAGCTTTAACATTGTACAGTGCATTGCTATTGTATGGTGTGGAGACTATAATGACCAAGCCTTTATATGCACCGGTGACACTTAGATTAAAGTCTCATTGTAGCTTTAACATTGTACAGTGCATTGTTATTGTATGGTGTGGAGCACTATGAAAATTGTGATTGAATAATGGGTAGCAAATATTGAAAGTTTGAGAAGCATTGCTCCAAAGGATAGCCATAACCTAAAGATTATAAGTCTAACAAACTGTTCAGTGATCGCTTAAGAATCGGCGATTCTTAAGGCCCATTCATATAAGTCAATTTAAATAAAAAGCGCATACTATGAAGCTAGTTGTAAATAGAAATCACCTTCGTAACTTCACTCATAAGCAACGGTCACTCACTGCTGTGCAACTCCTCAAGCCCTCGCAAACCATGTTCTCCCCCCCCCCTAGTTGACGCAACAAAAATTATATTGAGGGAACTGCACTCTCCACATGCGTTTAATTGTGTATTGAAAATTCTGATAGCTTCTCATTGCTTCTTTGGACTCAGTCATTGTACCGAAGAGTCAAACACTCCTTTTTCAGTTAATTTTGTGTCCTCGTATGAAAGAAATTCTTTCCTCTCCACTATTAGAAATATAGTGATGGGAAACGAGTTGGTGCAAACTTGCCTTGAGTGAAATTGGGTATGAATCACATTAGAGAAAAGAAACTATGTAACGAAAAATAAAGTACTTTTTTTGGGGCCAGGTTTTTTTAAAATGATGCAAAAAAAACCATGTGCAAAGAAAAGTTAGATATATTTTAAAATAAATTAATCGATATGTGAAGCAACGGAAAAACTACTATTTTTTGCACTTTTGATGAAAATTATCGTTGGGAAGTTTTTTTCATGCATCAATATCATTCAGTAACAATATACAATGGTGTAATTATTGTTTTCTTGATTAGTCAAATTTCTAATATTAAATTACTTAAAAGTAAATTCTGAAGTTAGATGTATTTTTAACACATAATAAAACCTTTCTCTTTCTTATATGGATGAATGGTATGTGTGCTGTTCCAATAAGCTTAAGTTTTAATTAGAGAAAATTGATAGGGATGTTTATGTGTGTGTATGACTTCTATTTGTGGAAAACCTACAACGTTCAGTTGTTAAAAATAATTGCTTTTTACTAGAACCATTTCAATAACCGCCTTTATTAGTCACGAAAATATTCATTTTTTTTATTTATTTGGAAACACTTCTATTAACTTTTTCGGATACCTCAGATAATTGATACGTCATATTTCTTTGCATATTGAAAATATCATTGTGCATTTAAACATGTTCTCTTCTTTAAAAAAAAACTCTCCATGAGAAATGAGTACAATGAAATTAATTTTTAAGAAAACTGAGAGAAAAGTAAATCTTAATTAAATTCAAAACTATCATTTAGAAAAAAAAATATTTAAGAAAAACGTGAAACCTTATCTTTTGTGTTCGAAAGAGTCTTATTTTTTTCAGGCAACAGCAATGAAAAGCTTTCTTTTTATTTTTCAAAAAATACTTTTGAAAGCTTGTTTACCTCAACGAAATTGGTTAAAGGAAAATAGACAAGTTCTTAAAAATATTTCGAATGAACTTGTAGTTTCATCAACAGAGCTACATTTTTTCCCCCTTTTTCCTCTAAAACTTCATGAAGGAATGCATTCTTAATTAAGAGAACTCAACTAATATTTTCAAAACAAAAATTGAATTTCTTCAGAATTCTGCTATTTTTTACAGCAACAACAAAAAAGGAATATTCTTTTTTCAAAACTCAGATATTTTGAACTTCTTGAGTTTTAAGCAAGGATATATCGAATTTTGAATTTTAAAAATTCAAAACTCTAAGGGGAAAAAAGTCGATAAAAAAGAACAATCTGCTTAAAACTCGTATAGGAGCAGGCTAAACATTTTGGAACATATTGATTAGTGAACGTTCAACAAACTTATTTAACGGAGCTAATGAAACAATAGATGTTATTTTAAGCTTTTCCTTACACTGTTTACCATTTTAGTTATATCAATACACATTTTAAACAAGAGCTATGTAAAACCCATTAAAATATATAATTATAAAAATAAGAATAAAAATTGTATACATTAGAAAACATTGAATAATTATGTGCGAATGTAATATTAAATAATTATCTAGAACTTATATACAAAAATTATGTGTAATGATAAATAATTATGTAGAAATGATACACAAAACTCAATAATTGAGCACTAAACAATTTAAACATTTGGAGGCACATGCAAACACAAAATCAAATATTTTAGTGTAAAAAAGTTCATATTATAGCATTTTTTGTACGTTTTAAAAATAAAATGTTATAGCAATAATTTTCCTTTCAAATTTTTTTTTCTCCTTCTTTTATTGACAGATATTATTTTTGTACTATAATATAATCTGAACATATTTTACTTGCTAATATGTATTTAAATGTAGAAATTTGTTTTACATGAAATTATTTTGTTTACATCATTTAATATGCTTCAGGTTTGCCGCAAATTTCTTAATATAAACTTCAGCAAAATTATTATAAATATATTAAATATTTTACCTTTTAAAGCCATTTAAAAAAAATAATTTTAAGAAACAACACTAAAAACTTTTAGAAAACATTATTTATTTAATTATCATATATTTATAACAAATGTTAAGTAATCTTGAAGTAGCTTTAAAGTTTAAAATAAATTTTTTAAAAAATTAGTCATTAGTTAATTTGAAAATCAATTAAATTATTTCGTGAACCTTATAGAACAGTAAAACATTTCTTTTTTTGTTTTCTCGGGTTTTGGCTTTAAACTATTTTAAATTTTAAAACAGTATTTTTTGAACAACTGTTGTCCCAAAATCATAATGACTCAAGTAAATTAAAACCCCTGCACTTTATGTACTGAAAAGAATCAGCAATGGCATTCCGTAAGAAATGTGAATAATGCATGTATGTATTTTGATCCTAATTCACCAAAAACTATATTGTACGAGGAATGCAGTTGTCCAGTAGTAATGGTTCGTAGTATTAAGATTGTTCAATTGTTTTATAACCAACGAGCTTATATAGAAGTGATTCGAGTTCAATGCAGCGGATCTCCTAGCCTATTTGAGGACTACGGGTCTTAAGAATTAATGTCTATCAGTCTTTCTGTATGATGGTTCTTTCAGTGGCAAGCTGTTGGTGACGGTAGGGAGGAAGGCCTGTGGTGACCTTGAATGCTGCTTGGGTGCACTGTTATTTGAACTGGTCGTCTTCGGGTCCAAAGTGCACACCTTCGACGACTTAGACAAGAGTAATATACTTTGACACTAAATCTGCAATAAGACTTAAGTAATAACTATACAAATTATCTAGATGAGTATTAAATTTTATACATGGCAAGATCACAAGAGGCATTAGTAACTTGTTTTTTTTAAAAAAAAAATTAATCTTGATAAATTGACTATCAAAAACATTGTGAAATACTGATACAGTGCTGAGTATCAGTATATTATAACAGTGCAAATGTGTATAATTGTTTTTCTGTCAAAATGATTTTTTTTACTTCCTTTCAGTAAATTAATACTTGTTTCATTTTTTTTTTATTTTCGACTTTTCAATAAGCTTGCACCCTCCTCACAGGGAGTTCCCACCCCTAAGGGGGCGCACCCCACAGTTTGAGAAACGCTGCTTTAAGGGCTTTTATTCTTGTGTTGTTTGTGACTAGCTGAAGGAGGCACCATAGCATACTAGAGAAGAAAGTGGTTTTTACTGTTTGACTTTCTGAACGATACATAGAGAAGGTGGTAATAATTGGCTGAAAGGTAATAATTGGCTGAAAGCCAATTATTACAATTGTTGTTCATCTTCAGTATGTTTGTGTATCGTTGGGACGTTTTTCTGTTGACGTTGCAGGAAATCTCTTGTTGAGATAGCGGATCTGGTTGACGCATGCACCGTTGCCGTTTTTCGAATCCCTAGTCGTGATTTCTTAAAAATGCCTTAGCTCTCTGTGGAATAAATGCACAATCAACTAGTATCGTTAGATTGTGTTGCCATCTAGTGTTCAATTCCTGGGTCACCACTTCGGCGATAAGCTGTTGGTAAAGGAAGGCAGGAAGATCCATGGTGACCCTGAGTACTTCTTGGGTGCAGTGTTATTTGAACTGGCCAATTTCGGGTCCGAAGTGCACGCCTTACACGACTAAGACGAAAGGAATCCCTATTCGGGCCAGTCGTTAAGGGCTTTTATTCTTGCCCTCTGTTGTTTATGAATCGCAGAAGGAGTCCCCGCTGCAGTCTCTGAGGGGGCCATGAGGCTCCATAATATGTGCTTCTGTCAAACTCATGACTCAACTGAAATTATACCATTCCATATCTCGGAGATATTAACCCTAAATATATAGTGGACACCAATATCGTGACCACAGGTGTTCCACTGAAATCATGAGATCAAATTCTTTAAGGTACAACAGAGTTTTGTGCATATTAAGGGAAAATTTTGACGTTGTTAATCTCATATTTCCAAACTAGGACTAGGAATTCCTCAATAATATAATCCCTATATAGCAATAAAAGACACTTAATTCAAATCTAACAAAATTTACACTAAAAATTTACATTTCAAAAGAACATTAAAATAGATTAAAGTGCCTTAAAGCTTTACATGATTTTATATTGATTAAGTATAGGTAATTATGCTATATAAAAATTATAACTTGTTGTTCGATAAATAAGTTTAAAATAGTACATCTTTTATAAATTCTGCAATTAGTCGTAGATAAGTTCATGACTGCGTTTTAGCAATTTATTAAAAATAAATAAATACATAAATAATCTTAAATATTTACATATTTCTTAACTCTTGAATTTCTACAGAACCTCTTTTAAATTCCCAACTTATGTAAATAAATCTCGTCAGTGGCGCATACAAGAAAAGGGTCCTCGGGTCCGGACCCCCTCCATAAGTCTTGATTTTTTTCGATTGATTATAACCCTATGTATATAGTATGTAAAATTTAATTATGTATTTGTTAATAATAAATAATTTTTATAATTAATACTAATTATTTATTCAATAATTGATTTTTTACTGTTCTTTGTTCCTGAAAATTGACAAAATCAAAAGAATATGTTAGGTGGCGTAGTGGCGCATGATACGAGAATGTTGGACTTTTCGACCCTGACTGACTGACTGAAAAATTTCTGTTTGCGCTACTGGATCTCATGCTTACTTTAACAAATCTGGAAAAAGTGCCTCTAAAACATACAGGATGCAATAAATAAAATTAATAGCATTACTATATTTAAAAATAGTAAGTAAATATATATTCCAGAGAATGGCATTGAAGGTTAAAATAACTATTATATTTGTATTTCTGATTTTGAATATTATTTCAATTACATTGGCACAAAGAACATAATTAAAGATATATTACAAATTTAAGAAAACTATATATCTATAAATTATAATACTTTTAATTCACTTATTAGATTTGTTCTACCAGAGTATTTCATATACTACAATGGAAAGTAGTAATTATTAGCAAGTTAAGCTCACCTCAAGGAGGACAAACGAATAATTATCTTGCTAAAACATATTTACGTTTTTAGGAACATAGATTTACAGACAGCATTCAATGTTATTTTCATTGATTCATAAACGGCATTCTCTTTTTCAGAAAAGATAAAAATTTCAAACTGAATACAATTTTTTAATCAAAGTTATCTGACAAACGATGACCACATTTAACAGAATGTTAAAGGTACACTAATATTATGTTTTTGAATTAATTTTATTTTCCTTAAATTAAGTTCACCAATATTTTAGCAATACTTTTACATAATTAATAATTGTATCACTAATATGTATTTCTATTTCAAGCTTTAAACTTATATTTTAATAATGGAATCTGTCAATTATTGGTTTATTATTCTCTAACTCGAACAGCGACCTAAGCATTCCTGAATGCTTTTATTGGCACTTAACATGTTTATTAATAAAATATTTAGAAAATCTATTTATCAACAACTTTTAAGACCTTGCTCGGAGTACCATAAAGATAAGAGAGAAGGTTGGCTTGTAATAAAAATGGTTCTAACCCCACGAAGTAATCTTCAGCCTACTATGCTTATAAATATTAAATGATGCACTTTTTTAACTATATTTTAAATTATTAGTTTACATCTAAATCTTTAATAACTCTCATCGAGAGTATTATATATAAGGGTTGCCCAAATGAAAATGGAACAGGAGAAATAAAAAAGAATACCTTTCTTTAAAATCAAAAGAAATTGCCATGGGTGTTGTAACAAATATCCCATCATTTCGGTGGCAGTGTGGTATTTCGGCTTCACTCTCGAAAGAACGTATTTATTCTTGAGGAAATCCTATCCAGCTTCATTCCCTTCATTGTCCAAATATAAACTAATACTCTCTCAACTAGCCTAAAAGTCTAGAAGTGAAAGGGTGACAACCCCGGGTTATATGGTGAGTGTTCTAAAATTTCCCAACCTCATTTTTTAAAGTGACCTTGATTTCACGGTTGACGTGTGGGCGGACATTGTTGAAAACTTTTGCACCAACTGCTCCTTGACGTTCGACCTTTACATTGCTGCCATAGACTGCCACTATTCTTCGACAGATGCCCGTATTAAACTCAACTCTTGCAATTAGAAACCATGCTTCCCCACGTTGTTCCGATCTGGATGCATCCCTAGAGGGCATAACTTTATTTTCAATTAATTTCTTTTACCACTAACAGGTTTCACTGTTAAACGTCTTATACGGTGTACACTTCCTACCATCTTTCGTGTCCCTGTTAGGTGGCTGTGCTATAGCAGCGCTCAATATGATGCAACAACATATGTCCACTACACAGTTACAGTTTTATTTACTTGAAGGATGAACAAAAAAATATTTGTTTTTAAAAAAATGTCCGTATACTATTACGATAATTCAAAAGAAACATATCCAAGAAAAAAATTTGGTGTAATAGCTACACCACTTGTGAAGCAGCCATTTAGCCATGTGATTACTTTTATTTCTCAAAAGAGTTTATTTTATTATTATTCATAACTAATTTTTCAGCCTAGGAAAGTGAGAGTAACAAAAACTGATTAATAACTACAACGTAATTAATTCCCAAGCAAAATAAAGTACATTTAATGTAAAATACGAGGAAAGTGGATGGTTGAAGTAAATGAAACAAAAAATAAATAAGCATAAATAAAGAGTAAAAATACATAAGAAGTATAATAAAATAAAATTAATTTAATTTTTTAGAAAATTTCATTAAAAATGTTTGGCAAGAAATAATACATATAGTAAAAGCTTAATAAAAGAACACGCATTGGTAGAATTTATTTTCTTATAGTTTTATCGCAACTTATAGTAGTAAACTTTAATGAAATGTGAATTAATCGAATGTTACTCAGAAAAAGGTGGAAAAATTAATTTTAACCAAAAAAATAAAAATAAAGAATATCAAACAGCCATTTCATTGCTACAAAACAGAATTTGATGTCGGTAAAGAATTTAAAAGTACTTATTTGCTTAAACTCGTATGAAAACCACATTTGCACACACCCATCAGAAAATTCAGAATTCCAACTAGATATACGTACTTCCTAAGCCATCAAACGAAGCAAGTTAGAAACATTCACGTTTACAAGAACATCAAAAACAAATCTTTTAAGTTTCGTAAGTTAGATGGAGGGTAAAGATTTGAATGCAGCTGAGAAATACGAAAACTCAAATTTGAGATGTTTAAAGTGCAGCTTTAACACATTATTCCTTTGGGTCATATTGGGATCAGTTGTAAAGTTCAACTAGCGGAACAGTCAATTTCGAGGAACTTTGAAAATTCTTCGTAATTGCAGTAAAGTGAGTTAAATTTAAATTTAGCGAATGGTTCCAGGGGGTATTCTTATAATGACTGAGCCTCATAACTTAAGGCACCTGACTACCTTAAAATAACGCAAAAAATGTCTAAATTTTTTTATGTATTAATTTTGTAGAGTAATTTTATAAATAAAAAGCTTCATAAGATGACAATTTTTTTTTAATTTTCCGTTTACTAGTACATATATTACAATTGTTATAGTAAGAATGGATGTCATTTACCAGCGTGAAGTGGATGACTTCGCTTCATGCAGTATGCAGGTTTTTGCAGAATTCGAAACGGGGACAGGGATTTATGAAAACGTTACGACGGAAGTTAATTAAAAGGAATTGCTATTGTTTAATCTAATATCATAACTGTTTTGATGTCCTTTTTAGAAATAAGTGTATCATAACATGTTTTCTAACTATTTATGTAAATATAGCAGGAGTGTTTTTTTTACACGATTCCATGTACTCACTAAAACAAACTCTAATATTTTTGTAACAATTTAAATACCAGCATTTTACGTTATTTCAAGCATTTGAACATATGATTCTCAAAATTAAACATGTTCATATACTTTTTGTTTAAAGTGGGCCACGCCCATGGATTTTCTTATAAAATGTTAGCAATTTAACTCAGAAAATTACCCTTTACTCATAAAAAAAAAAATTCAAGCTGCTGACTCACTCTCGCAACGGCCACTCTTAGACTAATATTCCCTTTTGGACGGACCACTTAGATTTATTTAAACCAGTGCTTCTCTGAAACTTTCAATATTCGCGACCAAGTGTTCAATCATAATTTTCGTCGCTCTCCCGTCTACAATAATGATCTATTGAATACAACAATAATGTACTTTGACACTAAAACTACAATACGGATTTAATTGTAAACCGCACAAATTTTAATGATAAGTATTATAAATTTTGCTTTTCATACTTTTGTAAGCAATAAATATATCAAGCACTTTATTTTTAAATAATAGAATAAATATTATGTTGTTTTCCCTTCCAATTATTAAATTGGAAAATATTGCGTAACAAGTTTTAATTAAATTAAATATTCATTTCCGCACTCATCCATTTCTAAAAGTACAAATGCCATTCGAAAAATAATCTATTCTCTGTTGCTTTATATCTTACAATCCATCACATCTGGTATTCTGGACATTAGTGTAACCGCCTGGGAAACCTATTAGATGTCTGCACAAAAAGTGTATAAATGCTGGATCTCGTTCAATTGTCAGTTAAATGTAAAAGAAAAAGTTTTTCAAAGGAAGTTTTAAATCTATCAGTTTCTAACAAATAAACTTCCTTCGAAAAACTTTGTTCTGCAAGATAAGCTCATATATGGGAGCACAAGTAATTATTAAATTTGTTCTTAATTTAGTATTGATAAATTAACTATCAAATGCATTGTGCAGTTCTGATACATTTATAAGTACATTATATGTGTAAATATGTATTTCCTTCTTATTATGTCAGAATGTATTTTGTTTTCTTTCCTTTCAGTACATTTATAATTTATTTAAGTAATCTTTTATTTTTGACTTTTCGATAAGCTTGCTCCCCCCCCCTCCCCCAACCCCAATTACGGTTATCACGCCTCTTTGACGGCACGCCCCACAGTTTGAGAATTGCTGATTTAAAGAATTTCTAAGAATAAATCAGCAAAATAAGCATCTCTCTGGTGCTTGAATAATATTTTTATAGCAACCTCTCACTGAAAAATCCTTTTTAAAATCGAACATCTCATAAAACGTTTTTAGAGTTGCCAAACCATCTTACATAAATTAAATGTAATGAAATGACATGTTCAAAAAGTAATTAAATTGAATGAAAGTCACGTGGCACTAGCTCATAATTCTTAACAACCACTAAACACCGTTGTACCTGATTGCACTTTGCAGCGTAAAGTCCTTTTACTATACCTATACATCACTTTTAATACAACAGCAATTGCTGTTTTATAGATATGGTCTTCTGTAAGTAAGGAATTTGGCTGGGGTGTGTATAAGGGTTGAAACAAAGAAAGCTAATGATACGATACTGTGTATTGTATATCTGCATTTGAAAAAAAATAAGAGAATAGCGTACATAAAAGAACATGAATATACCAATGGGGAATGCATATTCATTGTTTTCAAATTAGCAAAGCATTATGTTGCTAATTGAACCTTAAATTAGAAAGGGAAGAAAATAAAAATGCTTAACCCTTAAAAATCTTTAATTCAGAGAAAACTGTTTATTTGTTACCAATGACCTTATCAGTATCCTCTGATAAGAAAGTCTTCATGGGAACCAAAATGTATTTGTCACATATTTCCCTCTTTTTTGGAATTTTTTTAAGTTAGTAAGGAACTAAAATTAAAATGCTTAACCCGGCAGCGGTCGCGCGTAGACAGTCACCCCAGGGTCAGGAAATCTTTAATTCAGGGAAGACTTTTTATTTATTATCAATGAACTTGTCAGTATCTTCTTATAAGGCAGTCTTCATGCGAACTAAAATGTATTTGTGACATATTCCTTTCTTTTTTGGGAATGACAAACTTTTTTTTCCTTTCTACAATCTTAACGTCCATGGGGGTGACTAAGTTACCCACGCGACCACTTTTGTCCCAAAATATTTTCTATGAACAAGGCACATTTTCCTCCCGTGAACGACTTAGTGGTTTTGACAGCTGTGTTGTATGGCTTATTATGATTTATAAATGTAAATGAACAGAACAAAAAAAAATGAGCATCTGCAGTCTCTATTGAATAAAGTGGAAATTAATCAAGCAAAGGAAGAAATTGATGGAATAATTTATATTAATCATGATAGAGAGAGTAAATTTCAGAAAAGCGATGAGCATGAAACGTTTGAGTTGAAAGCAAAACTTTCAAGTGGTCCTAAAAAACTCCACCAAGAAAGATATAAGCCAAAAAAATTGCCGCAAGTCACACGGCCCTCAGTCAAAAAGACAAAAGGAAGAAAAAGTTCAGCATGCTATTTGTCAATCCTTGAAGGATAATAAAATTAAAATAACTTGAACAAAATATGACAGTGTTGCCTGCAAATATGATAATGCTTATAAAAAGTGTGTGTGTGATTTGTGTCCTTTATTAAAGTAACGCATATTCGAAACATTTTAGTCCATCTTGATTGGATTTCTTCTCAAGAGTCCTCAAAAAAATAGGTAAGTATACGTTAAATTATTCACTGGAATTACGATTTTTATCGTGTATAATAATAATTTTAAAAAAATGATGGGGGTGACTCCGTCACCCCGCGTGACCACTAGAGTTCACCAAGTGCGCGTCTTCTCTCGAGTTAAATAAAAGGAACAAAAATTGTATTATTGGTTAATCTTTGAAACTTTCGTAATAAATATTATTAAGCAATGCAAATGGATTTTTTCATAAAAAGTAAAATAACTAATTTTCTAATTCTGTGTACATTGAAAAGTTGTGAGTCAAAATCATCAAAATATCTTTGCAAAAATCTTTTTAAAATACGATTTTTTTTAAAACAGGCCTCTAAAAATTATATATATAACTGAGCTTTTTAAATAAATTATAAATGTGTAACAGAATGAAAATTTCTTCACTGTCGTCTAGAAGAGTTTAATTTAACTCCGCCATCTAGTGGCAAATAAGTAAATGAGAAGTGTGTCTGATTATTCGGTAAAGTCAGAAGTAAATAGAAAACTCTTTCTTCCGAGTTGTTATATGGAAAGGATTTTGATAATACACTAAACAAAGGGAGAAAAATATTTTAATTTTTTTTTCAAACTATAATATAAATTTATGGTGCTTAAAATTTTTGTTATTATTTGTGAACTTTGATAAATATATCTCTACGTTATTCTATATAAAAATATACCTATTTTTTTGGAAGACAATTATCGTTGAATGCAAACATATGTTCGCTACAAAAGTATAATTTGGAGATACATAATTCAAGTTTTATTTAAAAAAAATAAAATTATACGGAAAATCTTCAAATGTCTGTTTGAAATATTTTTAATTTTTTAAATTAACCTAACAGTTAGAAACAGTGTAGTTTTGATAGTAAAATTGAATAATATCAGATTCACATATTAGCTAGAACTACGTTTTAAGATCTACTGCTGATTTAAGTACCTTAAAATGTTTATACATTGTCCGTACACATTTGTAATATGTATTTTTATGCCTGAATACTGTTGCTTTTTTTTAACTATGATTTTTATAAGGTGTGCATTTGTTATTTGTTAATACGGAAGGAGCTAAAGGCTCATTGTAAGCTTTGTAGTTGCGATGATATTTTTTTCTTTCGTTTCACAGACTTATTTAAAGATTATTTTCGTTAAAAAAGTACCAAAAAAACAATTAAATGTTCAGTTTTTAAATACCTACAAAGACGCAATTCATAAAAGAAGTTTAAAGTCAAAAAATTAGTTTAAACGTTTAAATAATAAAAGTATGCGTGTAATTGTCATTCCAAAGTATTTTACGCCAAAATCTCGAATTAAAATTTTTAAAGTTTTTTAAATCCAATTTCAAAATGATGCGCATCTAATTTTAATATTTACTTCAAGTTCAGAATGAAAAATTAATCTTCTAAACACTCAAGTTAAAACAATATATTACATTTACATAAAAGTTTAATGAATGATATGTATCTGGTTTCACAGGAGGTTTTTATACGCTTAGATAACTTGCGGAAATAAAAACTTATGCTTCATAATGTATCTTTATTTTATATATTTTAGAAGTAAATTCCTAATCCAATCTTAAAATATTTCGGATATTTTGTTTCCGTATTGAACATTCCTCTGTTGCTCCTTATTTTATACACAGCTTGTTTCTTTCTATAAATATGTACGCTTTTAAAATATTTTTTCCCATAAAAATGCGCAGACTTTCAATCATAAATTTTGTTGTTGTTGTTTTTATAACATTTATTTATAAGGGAAAAAAAATGTCAATACGCGTATAACGGTGACAAATGATACATCTTATTTCTTAAATCTTTCGGTTTTAACAGAAAATTTTTAACTTAAATACAAGTTTTTCATAAAAGCATTATACAATCCAAAATTCCTCAATAACTTTAATTATAAACAATTTTTTATTAATTTTTTTTAAAAAAATCAGTTTGATAAATGGAAATGTGTTTTTATGATTTTATCTAACAAAGAATAATCAATGTGACATTTACTATAGAGAAACCTACATGAAAAATACATATTAGAAAATTAAAACTCCTTGTGGTCACCACTTCCACTTATTAAAAAGTTTTAGCCACTCATTCGGTATGGTGGTTAGTGACGCGGGCCCAGATTCAAATTCCGGTGGAAAGCATGAATAGTTATAAATGTATGATACCTGTGTGATGTGGTGGAAAAGGAAGATAGATGGGAGGCTCCCTGGGTGCCATCTTTCAAAATCGGGATGCAACTCAGCCAAATCGTATTGTCTCCTGCATGGTGCTCAAAGCTGCGGAAAATGAGATACGTTCATTTAACCCCTTATCATGATGAATTTCGTGAACTTCGATCTGACACCGTCGATCAGGTGGCTTCAGAAACAACATCAAAAAATAACCTAAAAATACTCCAGGTTGAAATTCAATCTCTCCTAAGCAAGTCGAGTTTTAAGATGGAATATCTGTCAAGATAATTCAACATACCGTACTCTCGCCATCTCGTAGCAGCTACTAGACACAGATTTTTTGCAATATGAATTTTAAAATGTTCTCCGAATTTTCAAACAAAGTTTTAATACGACACATGTATACCCAGTCTACGAACTTAATGCCTCACAATACCATAAATAAAAAAAAGGATGATCATAGAAATAAAGAAAATATTTAGATTACTTTATTAACTATAATATCAACATTAAATTGCTTGTTTTGTACCTAAATATGTGTGCTGAAAATAAAACCAGGGTAAGAAAAGAAACGGTTTAGTAAATAAAATAAAGTTAAAATAAAAGACTATCTTCAGAAATTTTTTCAATGTAATTTTCAAACGCATTTGTACAGTCGTGTAAAATATAGATAGTAAGGTATTATGGAATACCATTTGCATATGTCTAAAAGTATATAACTCTACTTTATATATAGTTTTTGATAAAAAAAATCTCCAAAAAAATGTACTTTGATTTTAAATGAAGCTATACTACTATTTATATAATTTATAATTATTGTTTAGCCATCAAAAATACATATACTCAAAACTTATTTTTAAGGGGGGGGGGGACATGGTACGATCAAACCAAACATTTTTGATTTAAGGATTTTCAAAATTTTTTTTGGTTGCCTCCTATGTGTGTATACTATGTAAAACAGATTTTGTGCTCAAGATTTCATAAAAAAAAAGCTAGCCATTTAATTTTTAAGGAAGAAACTTAAATATTATTTTAAAATGCTACTCCTCCTACAAATGTTTACATAAACGCATGAAATTTGATTTATAAGTACGTGAAACTATGCGTAACAAAAGTTGGTATGGGTTTTACGATAACATGATTGGTATTCGTACAATACTTCTTTTTATGAATGCTTATTTAAAATTCCTTAAGAAATGTACAAATTCTGAGTTCAATTATTTTTTTAAAAAAATAAGTATTGCTTTGATTCAAAAATGCATACCAACTTTTGTTACATGTACTATTAGCAATAGGTAAAAAATAAATTCAAAGCATTAGGCACAATAGAAAAAAAAAGCCTTAGCATTTTAAATGGAGACAAACTAGTTATTTTATCTTTCCGAGATAAGTAAGTTTAAAGTTTTGATTTGCCATAGGGATGTGAATAAAAACGAACGCAAAAGCTATCATAATTCTGTGTTTTTTTATGTTCAAAGCTTTCAAATTATGTCAGGTTATAGAAAAATATATAAAAAATAATTTAATTAAAAAAAAATTAAGTTTGATTTTTTGATCTATTGTTGTCAATTGAATCGTACTGTGTCCCCTTAACTTTGTTTTTATTCAGTATATTTTATCTGGTAATATGGAATGCTATACATTTTCGTCTGGTATTACGAAATACCTATTATTCCACGTCATGTTAGAAAACGATACTTTAAAGTGCATGAATAAAAATTATCAGCTGCTAAACGACCATGATTACACACAAGTTGCAATTTCTTTAGTGTACATCATGCTTAACTTTAATGTTGAGGTCACATGTATACTATTAGGCTAAAATGTTTTAAAACTTACCTACAAACACTTTTAGAAATCTCAGAACACACTTAGTTCTGTAGCCAGTGTACTTGTGTATGGCAACAACAAGTGGTCAACTTGCACTGCAATGCAACATGAGAGAATGTCTTCAGTAATACTAGGCTTTTTTACACATCAACAGCTATAAACGGAGCAAAAACATCTGTATTTCATATTAACATACTATTCCATAATGCTCGATTTTCATTTACCATTCAAAATGCCACTAATAACACAGTTAGGTACACCATGCTTTTATTATTTGCATTTTGCCTAGTGTCAGTTAGGCACGTTTTCCTGATTAAGCATAATCACCACACGCACACACACACACATATATATATATATGTGTGTGTGTGTTTAGTTTTATATGTTAAACCTCCTTCTCTAAAGGCGTGAGTAGACAATTCTCTGCTCTAATATGCTTGATAAATAGTAGGAACCTTTCTAAAAATCATGAATATTTCATTTTTAGTATTGATCTTAACTCTACTTATCCTTACGGCTTCTCAATCGGAACATATCGATTTTTAAGAAGAATAGTGACACATATAACGTATGTATGTATATTACCCAGTTTGTGTTGCATTAATGTGGTTTCCAAATAAAATATTATTCAAATCAGCAAATTATTATTCAGTGATCTTGAGTAATTTAATTTTAGTCGTGTGTTTGCATTCGATGCTTTTTGAGAGTAATATCTTTTTATTCTAGTTTTTCTGAAACGTTAAATAATTTAAATGATGGAAAACAATAGTAGCTTAAGTCTATGAATGTAGATACAAATTACGTTATAGATTATTAGGTGAAAAAATACGGCTTCAGTTCTATCTTATTCTTTTAAAAAGTATTAAATTTTAGAGATAATTTTACACATTAAAATAAACGAGAGATAAAGTCAAAAATGCTTCTAGTCAAATTTCGATCCTTTCACATAAAAACTATCACAATGGCTGAATAATTATTACCAGTTTTTCATTGATTTTACATAAACGTTTTCCAAGAATTATTTTGAAAGAATGAACTGGTTGGGTTTCTTTCAATACTACAGAAATTTTCGATTTTTTTAGGGATTTTGTTATGCGTCTATTTTTATCCATAAATAATAACACACAGGTTTTGCTTCTTATCATTCAATTTAATAAAATTGAAAATGCAACAGTAAACAATAAATTATGCATATGTTTGTAAATAAGTGATGATTGAAGCACACTACGTAAAAATATATTATTTCAAAAGGTTTTTATTATAGTGTACAATATAGTGACTCTGACTGTTGTGGCGTAGGTTTTATTTTGGAATCCCGGAGAAGGCATGTATGTTTGTAAATTAATAATTCATGTGTGGCATGGGGCACTCTAAATCGCCTTCGAGTCGCAAGTCTTCTCATGAGGCTGGTGGAAGGGAAAGAGAGGTGGCAGGCTCCAGACCATCTCCGGGGTTTCCCCCTCAAACATGGATGGAACTGAGTCAAATCATCTGTAGGGTGCTCAAAGCTATGGCTAGAGACAGGCGTACGTCTAGTCCTAGTCGTGATGAATTTCAGGGTATTTGTTCTGACACACTGCTGATTATGAGGCATTAGCAAGGACAACAACATAATTCACACAGTTCTATTCAAAGTAGTTAGTACGATTGCGATTGTACGTAAGTAAAATAGTATAACTATTTTATACCCTTCTAATTTTGAATAAACAATAGCTAAATATAGAATTAAGATGACAGCGATAAATATGTCAACCAGCAGAACGAAAGCCGCCGTTCGAGTATCACAGGTAATTGGAAGTGACTTAAGCATAGCCTTTAATTCCTGGAAGAAATCCTTTGTGACTCGTAATGACTTTACGGAAGTCAGGAAAAGCGTATCTTTTACTAATTACCAGTAATGTGTTTCTACATCTTATGTGAATTCTTAGTTGTGCGATTGCAATGAGCTTCTTATGGTTATTCATTTTAAATTTTCTGTGTATATTACAATTTAATCATTTTGAATTTTTTTTAACTTCAATGATTTTGTGTTCTACTTCTATTGTTACGTTTCTTTTAAGTTCGATTTAATATTGGAAAATATTATGCACTAAGTATAAAGGCGTCCGAGGAAAATACTCATAAATAGAAAAAGCTTCTAATAAAGAATGAAATTAAAATGTGTTTTTAATATACGATAAAACAATATCTTATTCAAACTAATCTTCGTTAAGTTTTAATGTTTTATTATTATCTCTTTTCTAATTCTGTATAAATTAAAATTTTTCTTACTGAATGAAACGTTTGAAGTTCTAGACTACTGTTTCACGGTGACTTTTCAGGAAGTACTTTAATATGATCCCCCAAAAAAATTCTTTTTATTTATCACTGTATAAAAATAATTAAAAAACCTTTAAAACTGCCAGAAATGTACTTTATTTTTGTCTAAATCACAACAAACTTCACATAAAATTTTTAAGTGAAATTAGGAATATAACTCAGCTTAATGAAAAAAAACGTAAATCCATCAATTGCTTTGATTTTCTAATTCTAAACTTTCAATTGTAGATCGGTAAATAACGCTCAAAAAGGAAAAAAATGGAATTTGAATTTGTATTTGGGCTTTAATAATTATACTTTTAAGTACAGTAGAACGTCGTTTATCCGAATCAATTAGGACCGGACACCGTTCGGATACGCGATTGTTCGGATAACCCAAAACCAAATGCGATCTACGCGGTATATGAAACCGGACACTATACCAATATTGAAAATCATCATATGCGGGTGAGTGAGTGAGTGAATATTAACGTCCCACTGTTCAGCTACACGAAGGCTTTTGGGGACGGTCCGCGTAATTTTGAACCATGGTCAAGTGACGCGGACGACACCTGAGCTGGCACCTCCTCTCCTAACTACCACACCACACCAACGGGAGGATGTTTGAGCTCTCGACGGATTTTTCGTGCATCGCGCCCCTACATGGCGGGTCTTCAGTGGTACTGGGATCGAACTCCTGACATGCTAGCCACAATCCGATGCCTAGATCACTTGGCTACCGCGGCCACCATCATATGCGGGAAACGTGCTTCAAGAAAAAGCAAAATAGGTGTAAAATGTCGCAATTTTACATTTGTTGTGGGAAATAATCACTTTTTTTTGCTGTATGATTGTATCCCTTCGTTTTTTCGCTGCAAGATCTCTTATTCTCTGGAGCAGCAGTAGTTGAGTAGGACAGTACTCTGATTGTTGTTCGTACCACTCCATAGCTGTCTCTACCTCAGAAAACGGTTTAAAATGGTTTCTCAGCTTTTTCTTATGCCAGAAATTATTGACTTTCCAACACTATAAAACTGTGCTACAGAAACTCCAGTTTCTCTCTTCGCGAGAAGGTTCAATATTTCAAGTTTTGTCTCAATGTTCAAGACGCTGCGCTTCCGATTTGAATTCGAAACCATAGAAGTTCACAACTCAACAAAAAAGCACGTATACACCCCCTCATTTGGAAAAAAAAACTGACCTAATATTCCGTGCAGATGTATACCAAATCAACAACTGAAATTCCCCAAATATCTCTCAACTTGGGTTTTCCCATCACTTTTGGCCTCACGCGAAACAACCTGTTGAGCATTGCACTGTTCGAAAACGTATCCGGACTTTGATCCGGATATTTGACGCTCTGGATAATAAACGTTCGGATAAACGACGTTCTACTGTATCTAAGAAAATCATTATTTCTGCGTACTTCATTGGAATATCCTAAGGCTAAGCATTTATTTGTTTTGCTTAAAAATTTAAGAAGATGCGACAAAAGTTTTAATTACTTGTTTAAATGTTCTGAATTATTTAATCACTTATAAAACTTCAGCAACAATATTATTCCTCTTTACAGGAGAATTTGAAAAAAGATATTCTATTGCTCGTTTTTTTTAAAGCTTAAATTACTTTTCTCTTTGTTAAGGTATCTGTACACCTTCGAAGAAAATTTTTTGAAAAACTGTAATATTTGCTATTAAAATATTTTTTACTGATGAAACATAACTTAAAACTATGAAAAATACATTTAATATTTTACTTATAGCACAAAAAAAATTAGAGAGAAAAACATAGGGAAAATTGTAATTAAATTCATTGTTAGAATAACGCACATAACTCAAATGAAAAAACAAAAATATCACTTTTCTGTAAATTTGATGTTGATCATCATAACATATTTTAGGGCTGGTACCATTTTCCTAATGATAATCAAATTATTACAATTTTTATCCAGGTTCGAGTAAGAGAACATTAAAAAATCACTAAAAAATTGTTACGAAACAGGATATACACCTTACTTACTAAAAACGTATCAACTCTATAAACATGGAAATGGTAGGGGTTCTTTAAATCTATAAAATAAATGTACTTGTAAAATTTAAACTAATTTGTTTCTCACTTTTTCTGATATTTACGTTGTCAGATGCCAATACGTTAAAATAAATGCATTTTGAGATAAATCAGAAATAACTTTAAACTGCAATTTTTAATATCAACCCAATTAGATATACTTAATATGCCCCTGATTTATAAATAACACCCTCTTTACTCCCTAAAACATTGATTTTTTTCCTGGTTGCTTTTACAATTTTTCTACGCTGCTTTATACATTTGGTGTTGAATGACGCTCTGCATCGTTAATTCTTTTTACGTCAAGATGTTTGTACGATTTTAAAGTAAAAAAACCAGGAGTTATATTAAGTTTTTTAAAAATGTCAACACAACCCTTGTACCCATCATTAAATTTTATAACAAAATCCAATGCGCCAGATTTTAAAGTTTTCAGGCACACGAAAACTTCTTTCGGTACTCTCTGCCATATAATCCCATTAAAACACTCATTTTTGAGTTTGCGTTTTGCCATGCAGACATTTAGTTAGTAGTTCTTTGATACATAACTCTAAATATGTAGGCGTAATCATATTTAACACTTCCTTAGATAAACCTTTATATTTTTCTTTTGGCTTTTGGCCACAAAATAGTGCTCGCTGTTAGTAGCACCAACTATCTTTTCCGATGGGACATTGTCCATGCATGGGTTTCTTGGCACTTGATGAGCAATGAAATAGGGCCGCAATAACATTTTGTTGAAGACCGGAGAGGTTTCCAACATTGCTAAGAACAGCAATCCCATAATAGTTTTGCAATTGGTCAATAAAAGAGTCGGTGAGTTTGCCTTTACCAGACAGATTTTTATTTTTTGACTTTAGTTTGCGCAATCTCGCACCTACTCACTTTTGAACATGACCGATGCATTCATATTTTGTAACACTATCTTTACCATAAGTATCTTTGACACTGATAAAGCCCTTGGAATCCCCGTCACCATAATATTGTGCATATTTAAGGCCTCGTTTCACAATAGAACGTTGGAAGATTCTATTGCACCAACAGCTTCCCTTTTCAACGCAGAACCTTGAAAATTGCTATGGCATACGTGATCTGCTGCAAAAGTTTCCGATTCAATGCTTTTAGGCATTTTAGAACTCTTTCTGCAGATGGGGCAATATGACGACAATATTTCAATATCCACTACTTTACCAGTGTCAACTGATAAAGCTGCGACACACCCATTCATGGAAGTGTAACCCCTACGCTGCCATGTTTCGTCAACTGAAACACCACATTCAACTATTTTATTTTTAGAAGGATGTTGCACTAACAGTTCAGAAGCTGCTTTTTGCATTGATAGTTCACTAACTTCTGAAATCACAGACATGAGTGTTCTCATCATTAGTGTACGCAGTTTTACTGAGCCTGGATAAATTTAACGCACCACATAATTTAAACCCAGCATAAAAATTACCAATTTGTCTCATACCATAAACAAATCTTGTATTTACTTCAGGACAGTTTAAAGTTTTCTTTGAACTAGAAAACCCTGAGTAAAAGTTACAATCTTTACACCTTATAACAAAATTTGAACACAAACCATACCTTGAATCCTCAGAAAGTAATAAGCCTTCTTCGAAACATCTTGGGCAACAAAGTTGTAAAAAAACATTTAAGAGGACATCAATATCCATAACTCTATTTCCTGTAAGTATTTTATGCTCATACTCTGCCGTTTCCTCATCAAAAACAGCAGGCATTTTGATCTTTAAAGAACTGGCGTTGGGGTGGATGATGAGCTGCAATTTTTGGAATCTTTCTTAGTAGATCCATTGCCCCGAAATTGCCGTTTTCTCTTAGCACTAATTCTGAGTTTTAAGTTTCCTATTTTAAATAAAAAAATTAAAATTTTCAGCAATAGAAAAGGATTTAACAGAAACTTAGAAAGTTTTGCGCAATCGTAAGCAAATGTAAACAAACAATAACGCACTCTCTTTTCCTGCCAGATTCTGGATAAAAATATTAGTAAAAACCTGTTGCCAATTATATTTTTGAAGATTCTGAAAACTCAAATTCATATTTTAAAGTGTATAAATTTTCTACTACAGCATATTTAAGCAATACTTTGTAAAATAAAAATGAAAACAAACATTTTTTTCAACTTCCGGAATGTAGACTTGTACTTCCGGTTTCAAAAAGTAGCTACCGAGTAAAATTTAAATCCCTATAACTTAAGTTCTAAATTAGATAGAAACAAAATTTAAGCACCATTTTAAAGAAAAAAGTTAAAATTTTAAAATAAAATCAAAATTCAAAAATCGAAAATTTCGGCGAAAATGACGATTTGAAGGTGTACGGATACCTTAAGAATACACGGTACAATTTCTTTAACAAAAAAATGGTCAAAAATGCAAATGAAATATTTTTATCCTAAGCTATTCTTTATATAGTTTTCTATAGTCTCGCGAGATTTGAAAGCTCTAAGTTAAAAAACCCACATTTATGGTAAATTGTTTTGTTTTTATTCACATCCCAAGGTAAATAAAAGTTTTAAACTAATTTATCTCAGAAAAAATAGTTAATTTATCTTTATTTAAAATGCTGATTTTTATTCCACTGTGCTAAATGTTTTGATATTTCTTTCTACCTATTGCCATTTGTACATGTAACGACAGTTGGTATGCATTTTTAAATGAGATCAATACTCATTTTTTTTAAAAAAAAATAGTTGAATTTAAAATTCATACATTTTTTTAAGGAATTTTCAATGAGCATTCATTAAAAAGTATTTTACGAATATAATCCATTAGTAGAAAAATCAAAACTAAATTTTTTTATACATAGTTTGACGTACTTGTAAACCTAATTTCCCGTGTGTATGTCACTTATTATAGATGGAGTAGCATTTCAAAATCACTTTAAGAATTTTTAAATATTTCTAGAAGAATTAAATGTGTAGCTTTTTGTAGTATTTTAAGCACAAAAACTGTTGCACGCTTAATACAAGTACATTTGTTACAAGCAAAAAAAAATTGTAAAAATCATTAAATCGAAGACTTTTTTTTATAAATCATACCTGATCTTGCTTTAATGTTTTAATTATAGTAATTAAAATACCTTTTCCTTATTATCAAAAATATATTTACTTAATATAGAATTAGGTTTTCAATAATATATATATATATAGTATAATAAGATAAAATAAAATAATATGTGATAAATTTGTGCTACCTACAAGGCCATATATATATGAAATTAAATTAAATTAAAGTAAATGCTATGTTATTAAAGTTATAAGAGTCCTCGCAAAATATTTTCCTCTTGTCATATCATTAAAAGCATTTTCCTGTCTTTAAAACTGTCCAGCTACATCATATCACAGACGCGTTTCAATTTTATATAATACTGCATTAAGTTTACGTGTAAAATATTTCTCGAAAGGCTTGAAATAAAACTAAAATTTAAAGTGCCATACAACTGCTACATATATCTCAAAATTCCCTGAAGTTATAACTATGAAAATTTAGATGAAACTCTTCAAGCTGAAACTTCGGAGTTTGTTCGTATCGTAAAACGGAAATTCGAATATCTGCGTTCTTTTGCATAAAAGTATCTCACACAGTCTAGTAAATGTCTAACTCGAGTCTAGAATGATGCTTTATTTTATAATGAGTTTTGGAATTGATACACCAGCTATACACAATAGAAAAGTACAAAGATGTAAAAGATGGTTTCGTTGAATGTCTAATGAAATGAAAGTATGCTAAATAGAGTATCGATGCAGTTGGATGATAAAAGCAGAAATGTATATTTTAAGATAAACTCTTAGTAGCTTTTATATATACTAAAATTATCAAGTACACAATGTTGTTAAATTTATGGATTTAAATATAGAGTGTACATAAATATCATGAATACATGATGGAATTTTGAGAATGGTGAGGTAATTGGATACCTGATGCTATTTCTCGATGTTCTTACACCAAATGCTATTGTTGATCCAAGATTTTATTTTTGCATAAAATAGTTTTCGGCAAGGAGAAGGTTTTTATAATTGGAAGAACAATTCAAAAGCGTTAAAGTTACCAGGATTAGACGGGAATAAATTTCAAATTATTGATATTTTAAGGGATTCCATAGAATAAAGTTTTGATAATATTTGTAATAAATAAGGTGGCTACCTAAAATTTGCCATTTTGGTGAAAGTTTTCAAAGTTTCTTTTTTTATAGCCTATACATTTAAGATTCCAAAAACACTCTATTTTATTTCTATGATATTTAGAAGCAGAGTTACAGTATAATTAGTAAACCGGAAATGGAGTTAACAAAACCGGAAGCAGACCACTACATAAAGTATTTTTAAGATATCGGACTGAAATTTTCAGAATATGTTTTATTTATTTCTATCTATGTTTTAAGCCAAACTCTAATCTCTGTGTATATATTTATGTACTTTATTGCATTTTATGAAAAAAAAATCATTAATTTTTGTAAAAAGTGGAGTGTTTTCATAAAACTTAATATATTTAAAAACTTTTTAAAGTATTACAAATATTTTAATTCTTAACAAATACAAAAAGGTTATTTATGCACTGTATAAATATTGTTTGAATACATTTATTAGAATTTTGTGTAAAAGATCATAATTGCAATTTTCCATCAAAATTACCCTAAAAACGACGATTGTTATAGTTTATAAAACTCTCCAGAAAACAGCAAAAGGGGAAACGAAGGTCCGAATGAGTTCAACACGAAGGTAAAGAGAGCTTGAGCTATTAATATGGTGAGTTTAAAAAATGTACAATTAGTAGAAAGTATTCATATTGTATTAAAATCTTTAAATGTATTTTCTAAGAAACTATGTATTTCAATTTTTTGCTTCTTAAGTAAAGTTCACTACAGGATTTTTTGTTAGGATATTGAATTGAAATGTTCAGAAAATGATTTATTTAGTTTTATATGTAATATAAATTATATATAATCTAAGCTCTGTGTATATATTTATGTATTTTATTGCACTTTTTGTGAGACAATATTAGTGTTTTGCAAACAATTGATTCCTTGCATAAAAATTGGCATATTTAAAAACTTTCTAAAGTATTACAAATCTAATAGCTTTAAGCACTGATAATGATGTTTTTTTATGTACTGTATAAATAATATATTTGAATATATTAATTAGAAATTTCAATACAAATTTTACCATAACTACAATTCCTCACTAAAATTCCATTCAAAATTCCCAATATATCCAAAATTGCTTTTAATTTTGTGGAATTGTATTTGAATTCCTATATTTATGCCCCAGTTGAAATAAAAAAAGTGTTTATTTAGAGTTGAAAATTTATATATTTCAAAAAAAGTGCTCCGAAGTTAGTCACACATACCTTAATATTTCACCTTTAAAAGCTTGGGTTCTTTTTTTTTTCTCTTATGGATTAATGTATTTACGTTTCGAAAGATTCAAGAACAATTCTTAAAGATTATATTCGAAAGATTAACATGTGATTATTCCTTTTTATAAATATTAAAGCATTTATATATAGAGAGTTTCATAAAAGTTTTATTTTTTCAATAAACATTTTAATTTGCATTCAATTTGTAACGGATTCTATTCGTGTTTCTACTAATCATCTCGGGGAAAATATTCTTTATCTGTGATATTAATTCAAAAACAGCTTTTCTTTGAGTAACGTGGTTTATGCAAATGCAAACTACTGTTTAAAGGTCAGTCATTGAGTAAGCAGGAGGCTGGTTAATCATTGATTGTAAGCTGAATTTCAAGTTAGCAAACAGCGACTGATGGTCACATTTCTTCAGGTTAATAGTAGAAAGAGAATCCACCAGCACAACCTTACAGCTGAATGAGCTATCAGGCTGTAAGCCAGAGCATACAAAGTGATTTAAGAAAGATAAGTACCTTCCATAATTTATTTTTCTAAGTTTGGGTTCGGATTTCTTATTACCTCCAAGATTCAGCTATTAAAGTGCATTTCGTAAAGGGCTAAAATTTGAATAAAATTAGTTATTCTAATATCATGTCTGCTTCTTCCTAGAACCCTCTCACCTCCGCGATTTCTGGATCGCAACAAATTCAACGATATATGTTGCCTTACTTACAAATATAGCTCTTTAAAAGGTAATTCATATTTTTGTCTTAATCAGCTCATTTGAAATACATTTTTCTATGGCTATTGAATTTTCAAAAAGATCTCGAACGTCGATGCTATAGATCTTACAAAGAGACATATCAGAAGGAATCGACCGATGCTATACAGTTTTAAAATACACTAACCCATAGAGATATAGAAACGGTTCTTGAAACCACGTTCAACTTTTATAGACTGCTCTCTGGCTTCCCTCTATATAATAAATCCTAAAAAGAATCGAATGATCCTCAGATTCCAAAAATGTCTCAAGCAAACGAAGAAATGAAAAAGTAACTTTTCAATGGTCAAGGTAAGTGATCTAATTTAAGTACTTGTTAAGTTTTGTATGTATTACACACATAAACTAGGCCTTATTTTTATTTTAATCGAGAACGCACAACTTCTGCAACATCTAGAAACCTTAAAAATATCGAAATATTCCAAATAATTACTGCTCTAACTTTCAAACTCCCGGAAGATCACAATAAATATTACTATTGAACTGTCTTAGATCTGAACTGTATGAATTTTAAATCCTATTTTTACAGGGGAATGCTCCATACTTGGTATAGTGTGGTAGTTAGAAGAGGTGGTTCAAACTCAGGTGTCGTCCTCGTCACTTGACCGTGGTTCAAAATTACTTGGTCCGTCTTCAAACCCCTCGTGTAGCTGAAAAGTGTGACGTTAATATTCACTCTCATGAAACCTTCATCGATTTTAAAATTTTGTAAAACATGCGATTTTAATTATATTGGCCTCTCTAGTAAAATTATTACGTAGGATGTACTTACGAGTTATTTTGTAGTTTTTAAGGTATCCAACTGGTTAAAAATGATCATTTTCATCAAGCGTGTTGTAGCCTGTTTTTAATAATCCCTGAAAACTATAGTTTACTTTTAATACTGAGACAATTAGAAAAAAAAGTTACAGCTGTTTTTGTTTCGAGTAGTAAGCCCAAATCAAAACCAGAAATTTAAATGCGATACCGGACGTGTAGTTTCGCGGTTAAGTTTCCTCCGCAAAATAAGATTTTTATTCATTTAAAGAAATTTAATGAAGTTTTTTCATGTTTAAAAAATTTCTTTCCTTTTATAAATGCTTTAATATATATATATTGCTTTTAAATAGGTAAAACGTAGATGAGATTGTACTGCTTGTTTTAATTTATATAAACGAGTTGCTATCTCTTTAGCAATTGTGTTCAAAATTAGAACTCTTTAGGAGTTTTCTATTTGTATTTTTATATAGAGAGTTAAACAGTTATTTTTTATTAAATTAAAGCTATGATACCAAAAATAAGATCAGTGAAGCTAAACGAGAAGAGATTTCCAGAGAGCAGAAATTTTTTAGTTATACGTTGAAAGAAAAATCGACCGATCTTCCAAATTCAATTATTAATTTTATTTAAAAGGCTTATGTGGATCTTTGCGCGATCAAAATCTCCAGAGAAAATGTCTCCACGGGAAAATTAAAAACTGCAATGAAAGTTTTAACAATGTCATGTGGAGTATAATCTCGAAAGAGATCTTGTTGATCTACAAATACTCCGCTTAGGGGTTTATATTGCAATAATACTTTTTAATACTGAATTTGCTAAACTTCTACCTCTACATCAAATTTAGGAATAAAATTAAGGCCTGAAATGAAAGAATATTTTGGTACCTCGACAATACGAGAATTGTTGATCCAACTGGACATTCTAAACGAGATAAAAAAACTGTCTCTTAAAAAAAGAAAAGCCCTTCAAAAATATGAAAGTTTGACGTATGAGGTCCAGGTAGGCACCACGTACAATCCTGGAGAGTTTTAATACCTTCCTAAATCTTTAAAAAGTTTTATTGCAAACTAGCTGTACCCTGCCACGCGTTGCTGTGGCTCAGTCTGGTTCAAAGAAAGCACTTTTTCAGTATAGATT
>BMAO01001620.1:0-13337 GCA_019973975.1 Trichonephila clavata | reverse complement strand
TAAAAAGAATTAAAAAATTAATATACTGTGTAGATAATTATATGCGCAATATGCTTTAAATTGCATAAGATATTTTGGAATAAAATAATACTTTTTTTTTAAATTTCCAGCATTAGAAAGTTGATAGATACAAACTAAAAACATATACTGGGTGATTCAAAACTTTACGTTCAAATTTCGTGGAGAGGTTAGAGAAACGTCAGGAAACTGATTTTACGTAGGTGAGTATGTGTCCAAATGTACGCGAGCGTATATAGATGGCGCTGCATATATTTACTCAGTATGAAGCTCGATCTACCACTCCTGCTATTATGAATGTGCGAGATGTCTGACTAGTGATGAGCAGAAGTAATCACTCGCACAGCATTTGTGCTATGTGTTGGAGCCCCTTCATTTTGAAACCGCATATGTTGGCAGATATGCGCAGGAACACATCCCAGCAGAGTCGGTAAAACTGTCTCGAGAAAAATTATATATTTCCAGCCGTCAATTCAAGGCGGTAGCAATTAAGGTCCCATAAAACAGTCACCAAAGATTCCAGCCCATGAATTGGGAGCATTGAGCATTTCTTCACGGCTGAATGACTCTTCCTCTGTAAAAATGACAGAAGATGGAAAACCGAGGTCCCCAAGACCGTTCCGCATGAGCCATTGTGCAAATTCCGCAAGCTTTGGATGATCGTTAGGTTGAAGCAACTGCACACTTTGCAGATGGTAAGGATGCACACACTGATCGTGCATTATCCGCCACATTGCTGACTGACAGACTCTAAGTTGCTGGTATTTGTATTATCTTAAATGGACTGTAGGATTCTTTCTTCCTCTTTAACAATCCGTGTCAGTTGTCTTTTCCCTTTATCGTGCACAGTAATACCCAGTGAACCATTTTCGCCCTGATAGCATTGCACACGTTACAACATTTGGTGTTGTGGAATTATTCTGTTAGAGTATCGGTTTCCTTAAATTTGACTATCTCAGTGGCCCCTTTCACCTGTTGCACCACATGCGAGATGCATATTCCCAAGCTTTTGAATCGTAAAACAATTCATTTAATCACTTGTGAGTCAACTAGTACCCTGATGAGAGAGAAGGAGTGATTGGTGGAGCTTTACATTGACTGGATATGCACAACATCTACTACATTCGCAAGCGTACATTTGGGGACATATGCTCCTATGTGAAATCAATTTCCTGACGTATTTCCTACATCCCCACGAAATTTGAAAGAAAAATTGCAAATCTACTTGCATTTTAGTGAAATACACATTATTTAAATAATCCAATGAAATAATATCTATATATTCTGATCATTTTTATATAATGATGCTCCAAAATTAACTATCTGTATTATTTAGAGAATTTTGAATGTGTTCAAAATATAAAGCAGCCAAGAGGGAGGGGCTTTTTTGAAAAAAGGCGTCCATGTACACTGCGCTTGTAAATTCTTGCGACTAAACTAAAAATTCCAAGCAGTACTTCCTGATAGACATAGCATAACATATCAATTGCAAATTAGAAGAAAAATGAAATTGTAAACTAATATTAAGAGAAAAAGAAAATACGCCAAAATATCTGTCCTCTGGAGAAATTAAACATCATAAAATGAACTCTCCAAACTCTTGAATTTTCATCTATTAATCAGAAATTTTGCAACTAAAGTAGCATGTGCCTCTTAGGTTAAATATTACTCAGTTGAAATGCCATATTTTATAAATTGTTCTCCTGAAATGGCTTATATATGTCAGTGTTTTCTATGAAAAGAGACTACTTTATATTAGATTGAATAATTTTACGATCTTTAACCATTTTTCTGTTCGTTTTAATTAATTATTATTTTAAAAGAATTTAACATTTAGTTGAAATAGCTTTGAATTTATTAAATTTAAGTAAAAAAAAGATTGACACAGTGTTTTTTTGAACAAGATGCATAATTAAAATAGAACACCTCTCTCCTCATCTACGTAACGCTAATATAAGAAGGCTGAGTCATGATGTATTTAACAAATTTCAACCCCAGCGCACAGATAAATTCATACAAATTTTCAAGACCTTTTTCAGTCAGTTGAGGTTTCACTATTCTTCTATCCAGATATCAATGGTTCGCAAAATTGCAATATAAAATGTTACATTTAAGCTTTGTTACAAAATAAAAAGAGAAACGAAATTAAATATCCAAACCAATTCTTTTTTCACACTAACGTAATGCTTAAGAAACTTCGACAGACACACATACGAAAATAGAAAAAGAAAACTATAATAGTATTACATATATATTTGCGTGATATTTTGTTTATTTATGTGCTACAGGTTATAATATTTTTACTACAGATATTACTAGTAAGGCAGCTTAGCTTTTGCCATAATAGGTTATATATTTTGTTGATATATAACTCACTTTCAGCTTAATTGCAGAGTTTTTCAGGTAGAAACAAAGAATGCAAGAGTTAAAAAAAATACCGATGTTCCGAAAGAAAAAGATTAAACAGATTGAAAAAACGAAACTTCAGTTGTTTTTCCTATTTTATCCCGGTAAAAATATTTATTTATATTTCTGTATTTCTGATGGTGGCATATATTTATTTGCTACTTGAAATTACTCAGGTAATATTTCCTTTTCCATTTGTAATAATACTTCGAAACTTTTTTCCGACATGCTTATTGTTGTTAGAAAATTACTAATACGTTAAAACAAAGCAAAGTATGTAAAAATTCAGTTTTACAGTCTGTCAATAAACTTTATTGATCCTACTTGAGCAGTTGAAATAAATATTTTGCATTTCTTTCCAAATTTTTGCTCATATTGTGGGTAAACTTTTACGGTTGTAATTATAATCAATTATGAAGTCTTACCTTCTAATATCTATTTGAGAGGTATAAATTACATGGACGATAATTTTCATCAGCTGATGCTGAAACAAAATATTTATTTGAAAATGGTTCGATTTTTTTTACAATATTAATATGGGGACATTTAAAACTGTAGTTATGTAAATTTGATTGAAAATACAATAAATTATCATTTCTAATTAAATATTACATCTTAACGATTATACCTTTTTAAACTTAAACTCTCTTCAATATCAATTGATGAATATTTGTACTTTTGTGCATTATTGATGGAAATTGCAAGTTATGCCTAATTTTACATAAATGATTTACTTAAAGGTACGACTTAGGCTATCGAAGAATTATGCAAATATATATTCAGGATTAAAAGTTTCTATATAAGTGTACAAGCGCGTGACTGTGGACCTGTTATTTTGGAGGGGATGCATGCGGAAGTGTTACAAGAGCGGCATGAAAGGGTAGGCACTTTTTGTGTTCATACATTTCCTCAATATTCGCATTATTTCTCAGAAGAGTTGGGCAAATTTTTCAATTATCACATGAAATGTGCAGCCACTAACATATGGATGACGGAACGAGATGGAGTATTGTCGGTAAATTGGACGCCGGGCAATCAGAAATGCAGGCATAGGGAGAGTTCAACATAATACCCAATGTCATATGTAATTTAAGGAAACAGTTTTAGGACCCTGGATTCGTATAAAAAAATATTAACAAGGTCAACTAATATCCAAAACAAAGAATGGGGATTACTATTGGTATTTTAGAGGGAATATAAAGAACTGCAATGACTTCACGCTCTCACTTGATCTGTTTGCTGCCACTGGAACCATAATTTCACGCCTACAGTTATTTGACATCTTTTTGAAAGAGATCCGGGTTTTGGAAAGAGCCATTGGTTTGCCTCCCACTCACTGATGTACGTAAAAACGTATGTTTATCTACACTATTAAAATTCGAAGGTAAACAAACGTATGTATGTATCTATCTATCTATCTATCTATGTGCGTCTATCTTCTCACGAACAGCACCACGCAGAAAGTCGCGGAAGGTACCAAAAGATCGGGAATTTTCCGGGGAAGCCGTATTGCCTATTTATATTCCGATATTGTAATTAGTTAAAAAAGATATTAATTAAAAACCTTAAAACGCCGAATTGTTTTACCCCTGCCGGTTGCTTACTTGGCCGAACTTCCCTTCCGTTTCGGCCGAGCGGTAATCTTACGTTTTCCACCATATTAAAATTGTCATCTGATTTTCGGTGTCGAAATTAGACAAAAAATAATTACAGAATCGGAAAGATCATTTATTTCGCCACAACACGGTGTAATTTTTTTTGTAAAATAACGATATTTTCTATTTTTTTCGAATTTTTTAAAATAGTGTTAAAACTGATGCGTTTTTATGAAAATTATTTCTAAATCGTTGGGTATGAATTACTTTTCGTGTTATTAAATCGATATTCTACACTAATTAACTTCAAGCCTTTCTCTTTTAGATCCATTCATTTAAAAAATAAAATTCCCAAAACTTTTTTTTTATAGAATTTTTAAAAAGTAGTCTTAATTTTTACTTCACATTGAATAACTTCGTCATTTATGAAGATAATCTCACAAAACCTTTTTTCCGTGTGTACAGTAATATTATCCGTAACATATACGAAGATTGAAAAAATTGCTTCAAAATTACGGATTAAAAAAAAAAAATTGTGATTTTCGTAAACTTATGTTTTTCTGAGAAATAAATTAAAAAGTAGTACTCTGTACATTTTTTATTTCAAAGTACGTTATTTTTGCAAATAGTTGGTGATGTTTGAGAGCATTAACGTAAAAATTACGCCCTTAAAATAAAGGTAATGATTTTTTAAAATAATTTAAAATACGCTATTTTACATTTAGCCAAACATTGGTTAACTGTCTGGTGGCGGAGTGCTGAGAGCTCCGCTACACTCAAGACTATAACTGCAGCACTGCCGTGCGCGGTCAATGCGAAGGATGATGTCCGCCTCGCAGAAACCCGCCGGTCGCCTTTTTTCATACTTGAAAATAATTAATAAGTTAGTTTTTTATAATATACTTTTTTCGCAGATACGTGTTTAAATAATTTTAACACAGAGTGGAATGAAAAACTATAAAATTAAAATTAAAAAAATTAAATGTTTTTATCAAATAGTATTTTTTTTTTTAATGTTTTTTTCAGTGAATGTTAGCATATAACTAGGTTTTCCCCCCAAAAGTGGATTTTTAACACTTATATATGTTTAATCACACATCCAAACGTTTCAAGAGCTATCTGTAGAATTTTTTTTATTAGTATTTAATGATAATGGATTTAAACTAATATATTTTTTTAAAATTAAAATGCATTCAATGCATTTCTGAGATTCATTTAAAATATTTATCAGTATCGAAATTTTTGTTCTCTTTCATAAAACTTATAGTTTACTTTAAAATAATGCGTAATTGCATGAAACTTTTTTCCCCGTGTCGAATATTTCAAAAAATTCTCACAATTTTACTTCAAGAATTAAAATAGTAGTGAAATTTTTAATTTGAAAAATTTATACTTCCTGTCTTTTTTTCAGCACACAACTATTTTTAAAAAGGCTACAGTTTCGTTTCCGGGAAAAAACTATTTTCTTTAAAGAATTTTATAGAAAAAAAAATTTTTTTTTTTTTTTTTACAAAACAATGCTGTTTTGCATATTTTATGATTTTTTCTCTTCCCGTGTGTCGATTTCGCTTAAAAATTACGGATTTTAAAGATTTCTTTTTGTGATTTTCATAAAATAAAGTTTTGCGAGAAATCATACAAGCATTATTTTTGTAACCTTTTTTCTTTAAAAATTATTGTTGTTCCAATCAATATGTGAAAACTTGGAATTTTCAATTAAAAATTGAGCCCTCAAAATAATGAAAACTTTAAAGACATTCTAAAGGCTTTGCGCATGCGCGAGAATCATTATTATTCCCCCCCCCTCTGTTTAACGCTCAGCGGCCAAGGTCAAACTTGCTGTTGCAATATTTTTTCCGTTATTGAAATGTGAGTGAGGGATTTTTAAAAAGTCGCACTGTTCACCTACTCCAGAGTTTTTTGGCGACGGACTTCGAAATTTTCAATTTAAAACTTTTAAAATCAGGGATTTTAAAAAAAAGCCAAAAACTTTTTTGAACAAATTTTAATAAAACACTCAAAATACTTAAATCAATCATTTAATAATTTCTTCTTTTATAAAGGTAATTGCATGAAACTTTTTTCCCCCGAGTCGAATATTTCAAAAAAATCCTCACAATTCTACTCCAAGAATTAAAATAGTAGTGAAATTTTGTAATTTTAAAAATTTATACTTTCTGTCTTTTTTTCAGCATACAACTATTTTTAAAAAGACTACATTTTCGTTTCCGGGAAATAAAAAATTGCAACGAAAGAATTGGAAAGTGAGTGGGTGATTTTAAATTCACCCTGTTTGCCTATTCGAAATTTTTGGTGACGGACCTCGAAATTTTCAACCATTCTCAAGTGACGAGAACGACACCTGAGCTTCACCCATCTTTTAAATTACCACACACACCAACGCAAGAACAAATTTCGAAAAAGGGATTTTTATGACATAGTTAAAGAAATCACTCACATCGCGCGCATACCACACACACAAGTGCTATCGGCCTGAGGAAACACGAAATTTCCATGGGGATGAAATTATTCACTCGGTAAAGCGAAAGAATTGGAGAGTGAGTGGGTGATTTTTAAATTCGACTGTTTGCCTATTCAGGGTTTTTGGTGACGGACCTCGAAATTTTCAACCATGCTCAAGTGACGAGGACGACACATGAGCTTCACCCACCTTTAAAATTACCACATCACACCAACGCAAGAACAAATTTCGAAAAAGGGAGTTTTTATGAGATTGTTAAAGAAATCACTCACATCGCACGCCCGCACACACAAGTGCTATCGGCCAGAGGGAAACACGAAATTTCCACGAGGGTGAAGTTATTCAGTCGTCAAAAGCCCGTGCAACGCAGGGCTAAGCGGAGAGGAAAGAAACAAAGAAATCAAAATAATTTCGGAAAATAATATTGGAAGTGCTGAATTTGTGAAGTTGAGTGAATATTAACGTCCCACTGTTCAGCAACACGAGGCCTTTTGGGGACGGTCCGCGTAATTTTGAACCATGGTCAAGTGACGCGGACGACACCTGAGCTGGCACCCCCTCTCATAACTACCACACCACACCAACGGGAGGACGTTTGAGCTCTCGACATAATTTATGTGCATTTCTCCCGTACACGGCGGGTCTTCAGTGGTACTAGGATCGAGAATTTGCGAAGAGAAGGGAAAATGTTAAGCAACAAAGCCATGACACGCACTCACGGGACATGCATTCACATCGTACGCGTGAAACCCCACAAAAGTGTTGGCGTTAGACTAAAAGGAGGAAATTAACATGGGATTAAGTTATACCCTCGGTATAAGCCCGTGCAACGCCGGGCCATGAAAGCTAGTTTCAATTAACGAGTGAAATTATTTCAATTAAATGTTTGCAGTTTTCACAAACTGAACACTCCATATCAATTAATATGAAACCTTTAGTAATTTATTGTTGTATCACAGTGTTTTTTATTTTACACTCCTTTTCACAATAATTCTGGTAAATGAAAAATCTCAGTTTGCCATCAGTCATTTTCTAGAAAGTACAACTAAAAAAATAATAATAATAATTCAAGTTTGAAATTAATTTTAAAGCCTAAATTTTAACGAAGTTTTTCAACAAAAAATGTTTGACCTGAAAAAAATGCTACAAAAGTCCTCTGTCTTTTTCAAAAACACTGGCAATTTTAAATAATGAATAACAATGAAGTATAGAGAAAAAGATCGTGACGCTTTTGGAATAAGTCTGCACCTTCATAGTATCCGGGTTACCAAAAAATCATCATTGCACCGACCCATCATCAACTCCAAGAGGCATCCTGTTTTACACTTGTTAGAAACATGTGAAAATTTTTGGTACTTGTGTATTATATCAATGACCAATTTGGTCAAATCAAAAGATGTTGCCAGATGCCATAAACACAGCCACAATAGTAGTAACCTCTTTCCCTCGCACATGTTTAAACACAATAAGAATAATAGCATTTGGCAAAAATTGATCAATGGTATAATATGTACACATACCAAATTTTCAACTAAACAATAAAACAGTATACAAAATAGTTCATTTAAAATTTTTTCTTGAACTTTAAACTTTATTTTAATAGTTTATAAGACAAATCAAATAAAATGCTAAGTTATTTCACAAGTAAATAACACTTACAAAGGACCTCTGTAACCAGGAGCACATTCACAAGCACCAGAGATAGGATTGCAAGAAGCACCATTTTCACATCGACACTCTTGCTCACAGTGATAACCATAATAGCCATCATCACATGGTTCACTACAATCTGAGCCTTGCCAGCCTATAATGTATTGGAATATTATGAAGTGGATTAGTATTTATGTATTAATCCCCATGCCAGTGATTTAGAGCCAAAAATTTTATGAGTTATATCAATATCTCCAGCGCAAACAAAAAAAACTTGTTAAAATTCATCAAAGGCACAAGTTTAATCTACAAGTACCAGTTGACTGATATAATAATACATTTTGGTTAAAGACAGTATATAGAATAATTTGAATTCTAAAGAAATAACATAGAATACATAAACAAAATTAAGAAGGAAAAAAAATCTTACCTGGTTTACATGCACAAGCACCAGTCACAGGATCACAAAGAGCTTTGTTCTGACAGATACAATCTCTCTCGCATTGTGATCCATATTTGCCTGAAGGACAAGCTGAAAATATTTAACAAAATTTATAAAATAAATATCAAACATTAAAGTAATAATAAAAATAAAATTTTATTCGACAACAAAACTAAAGAAAAAACCCTGCATTTGTGTGTGTATTTCTAACCATGCATAAAATATTCATAATATTCCGATACGAGTATATTCTTAAGTCATGGTGTGAAGTTAAACAATTTAAATTAAGACTTAATACAACACTGAAAAAAATAAGGTTAAATCTCTTTAAATAAACAATGCATGCACTAAAATACATGATGAAATTATGTTTTAGAGGAAAAAAATAATGGTGATCAGCAAGCAATCTTTTGTAAGTAAATTTGGAAAAATAATGTGCAATGAGAGATACATATACTTACCATGATACACTGTAGCAAGGGAAGAAAAAAAAAGCACATACAATTATTATGCAAGGTAGAGCAATTTAAAATTAAAAATATAATCAACTAAAAAATAAATTTACAATGTAAAAAAATTAAATTTTTGAATATATGTTTACACACCTATATATAAACAAATAAAATATTTATAAAAAAAATTATAACAAAATATCAAAAAAAATTAATTAGAAATAAATAAAACACTTACAAATGTTACATGTAGGTCCTCCAAAACCGGGCTGACATTCACATTCTTCAGGTCCAACACAAATACCATGGATACACGAATTTGTACAATATGCTACAAAAATTCAATTTAAAAATATATTAAAATAAAATAAATTTATTTCGATTCTATATACTTTTAAAAAACATGTCAACTCCCTCTTCAGGAAAAACGAAATATAATCTTTTAATATTAGTTAAAATTTCGGTATAAATCGGTTATAAGGGCTATGGATTGGCAATATTGCTATTTATTCCAAGGTTTGCCTAAACGAACCTAGACGACAATATACGATTAGACACATTCACTGCAACAGTGGCGTAACATATATCATGGGGGGGGGACTCTGGGGAGCTCAAAGGTTATGGTTTTGCAATCCTTTGAAGGATCTGGCTTGGGGCCCAAAACCTGCCTTTGCAGAGGGGGGGGGATAATATTCTCCATTACGCCTTTGCATTGCAAACACAATGCAGAGCAAAACTTCAAGTATTTTTTACGTGTTGCGGTGTGTTTGGCGCTATAACTAATACCATTTTCTTCTTTAAATACTTAAAAATATTCTGATGAGCAATTCAATTTTATTTTGATTTATTTCGCATTCTGAAGGAACATGAAAGCTGTTGGCGACGAACCTTGTACGTTTGCACTTCGATCAAATGACTAGGACGACATTGGCAAACACTGGTGCTTCCACATTACACCAACATAAGAACTTAACGCTCACTCAAATTATAATGTGCATCAACCTCTCTAAAACTTCTAACCTCTCTTTAGCGACATTACGACTAAAACTCAGCCAACGAGTTCACGACTATGACCATTCAGATACCGCAACCACTTTCTAATGAGCAAAAAATAAAGGAAGTGAATTTTTCCATGGTTGTTGACTGCTTTTGTCAAATTAAAAACCATCACAGAATGTCGTAATATTCTTTCGCCAAAAACGAAAAAATAGTTACATGCTTAGGTACAAGAATTTATTTTTTTTTTATATGATGGACAAATTTTTACTGACCGAAAGGCTAAGACAAAAGGGAAGGGGTATATTTTGTGAAGTTTTAAATTTACTTTACACACATGGTCAAAAGGCGGTTTTTCATTCATCATGAATAACTAAGAAAAAAAATACCGATTTAATAAATCAATTTTTAATTTCTTCGAAAATTTTATTTATCTTAACCATGTTACAAGTAAATTCTAAAAATTAAACCAAATTAAAACTTTGTTATTAAAAATAGGTAGAATTTTCTTTACTATTTGCAAAAAAAATATAATTTATTGCAGATTTAGAACCTAGTATGTTTGATTAACTTTCAATTAAAGTGTAGTAGGGGCGATGTCAATTTCTTTTACTGACCAAAATCGATTGCCAAGCTACTTCACTTGACGATAAGTGTCCAGAAGAAAGAATGAATTCGTTATCTCACCATAATATTATATAAAAATCGCCAAATCCAAAGAAAAATAAGGCACTCCCCTTATACTACACTTGAGCCTAACTTTCTAATAATCAGTCTTTTTTTTAAAAAGTATTTGAAAGAAATATTATTTTGAATGTATACTTGAAAGTTTTGACACTTATTTCAATTCACAAATGCATACATTTGAACAAAAATAAATTGTGTGCGAATTTGCAAAAGATTTTTTAAATAACAGACTGTGTGCGAGAGCAGTCTTGACGGTTTGATGGTGGATGATATGGAACTTTATTTTCTTGAAATAAAGGTAGTCCCAAGCTGTATTTTTTTTTATTATGATCATGTATTCAAGGTTAACCTTTGGATACTCCAAATCTTGATTGTACAGCGGGCGAAAGCTTGCGCATCTGATGTAGCAGTTGTCAGCAGAGAAAGCAAAACGCAGCGACAGAGATGGCGTTCGCACATTAAAAGTTAATATAGCTTCTTGAAGAAGAGGAATTCCTGATTGCTGCCAATTCAACACAGTTCAAAGTAGAAGTAATTGCCGTAAAATCCGACGAAAAACGCGCACTTTTAACATATAAAATAAGATCAAAATTAACGGGTGCGCATTATATGCTGGGTATATAAAAATGAGAGCTTTTAAAATAAAACAATTTTTTTTTGTGTGAATTCCTACTTTGAATGGATGAATAGAAAGTATTTTATAAACAATTGAAAATTGGAACAAGATATATATACAGTTGACTCTCGATTATTAAAACCTTCGATAATATGGCCCTCTTTATAATTCGAAGTATATCCTCAGTCCCTAGAAAAACTTTTGATATTTCGAACTAAAACAATACGTTTTGGTACACTAAATATTTCGAAGTAAAATTTGTGGCTAGCCAGACTACAACACGCGATAATTCGAAGTTATCTTAAAAAACTCTCGGCAATTCGAACACTCACTATCATGTATAGTCCTGTAGCAAACAGGTTGGAGCTTACAAGTTTTGCGTTGTATTGTCTCTGCGTATCTCCCCTGAAACGTAGCCCCTTTGATGACCATCTGTCTACTACTCCTTTGTGTTTTTTCGGTTCCTCAAGCGAAAAGACACTTTTATTGTTTTCTTTCATGTGGATAATAGACCAACCACACCTGTTGCCAGCCGTCCATATCTTTCGTTTAACATGTGGCCTTGCTACACATATGTTCAGAAAGGATGGTCCACTATTGTGAAGAGATGCACAGGATTGTGTATGCATGTATTGAATCTATTTCTTTTAATACAGAGGACTTTTAACTTCTGTATAATATTTTTATACTGTATAATATGTACTTTTTAAAAATACTTTAAAATAATTTTATACACATGTACAATTGTTGTTTTATTACATAGTTTCAAATTTATAAATGTGTTAGAAAAAATTTCTCTTTGAAAGTTTGGGAGTTTTTTTCTACCCTCTTGATAATTTGGAGTTTTTCATTGGTCCCTTCAACTTCGAATTACCGAGAGTCGACTATATATATATATAGGGAAGAGTGAACTAATAGTAGGAATTGGATTGAACTTTTTCACCCATCCTACTGGGTAAAAGCGCTGCGCGCTGTCCCCCACGTCATATCTAATTTACGTAATAGTATGAATTAAAAAAAGAACATGATTTGTCTGCATTGTTGTAACAATGCATACCCGGTTTGGCTGAAAAACCGGTTTTCGATGACAACTTTTGTCACTGTTTTAACAGTTACAACAATGGTGACTAATCTAAGTTGGCGTCGAAAACCGGTACTTAATTTTAATTAACTGGTAATTAATGAATTAATATTTGAAAAAACTGTATTAACATCTAGTGTCATCCACTACAAGTTTAAAAAAGTTTATTTGAACTTGATTAGATGAATAGAAAGTATTTTATTAACGATTGAAAATTTGAACAAGATAAATATATATACAAATAAATACATAGAGAGTGAGCTTATAGTAGGAATTGAAAAAGATGAGGACAGAAAGAAAAGTTAGACTTCTGTATAAATCACGCGAAATACTGCTTATTTAAAAAGAAAAATGACATTTTATACAAACTTAAAGGGTAGTAGTTCTAGAAGTATACTATTTTTTTCCTTAGACTTGAAATAATACCTGGAATAAATTACTTCAAAACAGATGAGCATTAAGCACGTACATTTCAGGTTTCTGCGTAAAAATGCAGGTGCACGTTATACGCTGGATTTTACGGTAATATGGGAAAAGGTTGGTTGTAATGAATTTAGCTGGATGTCAAAAAAGTAAGCTATAATGTATACTGTCACATTCGCGCAAAAGTTCAACGGTAAGTTCCGTAATTTTTCACACACATACTTCACACAAACATTAGTCCAAAAATAGCAAACATTTCAACTGAATTGACTTTTCTTGTTGGAAGTATTTATCAGTGAAAACACTACTTACTCCTTCGCAGAATTGCGATCAAGAGGAAATTTTCGAAAATAGATTATTTTGTGAACATCCCATTGTAAGTTGCAATGATACATTCTTAATAATCATTAATAAGTTAAATAATAATCGAAGTCGTCTCTCTCGCTTCACGTGCAACTATACTCTTTCAAACTGCACTTTTAAACTTTT
>BMAO01001619.1:0-28176 GCA_019973975.1 Trichonephila clavata | reverse complement strand
AGGTCTTTTTACGTGTTTTGTTAATTTTGTCTTGATTTTGAAATATCATCCTTAAAGTATACAATGCCAACATTTAAATTCATTTTAGTATAATAAGGGAGGCTATTTAAGCTATCCTAATACAAATAATAAAATTAAGGCGATATGGTACCCTAAAATTCATTAAACCGTCGAAACATTTTATTGGCTTATTTGATACCCCGAACCTTTATAAGTATGCCTGCAAAATTCCAAAGCTTTACCTGCATTTTTCATTAAGTAATGGAGCAATGTGTGATGCCAAACAGCAACTACCACGCCTACTTTTAGAATTATCTGCTAGAAAAGAGCCGATAAAAATGAATTAATTATTTTTCTAATCCGCATCAATGAGATTGACATTATATATGCAGTAATAAATCATTTTAAGAAAGAATTGTGCAATTCAGGCAAAAATTCTAGTTTGTGAATTATTTACTGGAAGATCAAATGGATTTGGTCAAGATTTAAAAGTTGTGCGTGCTTTTTATGATATTATTATGAATGAAATTAAAACTTCAAAACGGATTCTCCCAAAGCACAATACTAAATCTCATTTTGATAACTCAGATAATTAAAAATCTAATTCGCAAGATAGAAAAACTCTCCCATTTTTTATATATTTGTTTTTGGGGATATATATATATCCCATGTGTGCGAGATTCAACACTTTATTATTAAAATATTTTAAGATATTTATTTAAACAAATGCACATATACAGTTCTTAGATTTTGATGTATTTTACCTATAAATTGTTATTTGATTTTGCTTTTATTCGTGTACAATATTTAACATGCGAAGGCTTTTAAAATCATGGAAATAAAAAATAAAGGCATAAACATCTTTTGTACATGTTGTGCATTAGCTCTGAGCATGGAATTAGCTCTGAAGTGTGTGTATTTATTTTTTTTATAATTATTAAATAAAGTTTTATGAAATATTGATCTTTCATTCGTTTTTTCTATATATTCATTATGGCAGTATACTGTTTAATTGTTCTACATTTGTGCAATTTTTATGGTAAGTAGTTTTAAATAAGCTAATTAACATTTCATAAAAGTTTCAGACTATTCGATGAATATTATATCATGCTATTCATGGAATGAAAACTTCAAACTCATATTTCTCCATGTTGAATTTTTGTACATATACTGTTATTCAAAACCCTAAGGCTTTTTTGATAATTGAAGTATGGTTTGAAATTTTTATACATGTTCTGAAATGTATGTTTTGTAAAACTGTGCATGGAATTAGCTCTAACATGTTTAGTACTTTTTTCTAAAAAATTTCAAAATCAAAATTAATGTTTTTTTGGGAATTTTTGGAAGTTTAACTATAAAAAAATTAATAAAAAATTAAAGAGCAGCAGAAAAAAACCCATGCACAGTTTTATGTAGTATATTATAAGGTACTTGGAAAAAAATTTTGAAAGAAAAGAGACATATTTAAAAAAGCCTTAGGATTTAAAAAATGCTTTAAAAAGCTAAAAAATTTAAATTTACAAACATTTTGCAACAAATTAAACAATTTCTGTATGGAATTATTATTAAATATTAACCTTTATGAAATACAATTAAAACCAAATATCAAATATTAAAAAATAAAAAAATTGTGAAGATGGTACCATATCGCCTTAAAAAAACACTGTAAAATTGAATTTGATTACTTGATTGCTTAGAACTATACTTTTAGGAAAACAAGAAAATTATAAAATTTAAATAAACATTTTGACAAATTGCTACTTGTTAAATAATTTTTTTAAAAAATTGAAATCAAATTTTTCTTTTTGAATTTCCTCTTTTCAAACTTAAGCTAAAACCCCTATATAAGAATTCATTTAGCACCCCAAACTACCCCAAATAATTAAATTCACGTAAAAAAATGAAGATGAATGTAATTAACTGAATGGGTTTACGGCCATAATTTAACATTGAATGTTTGTAAAGATTGTAGGGTATATGTCAAAAATAATTTTAAATGAATTGAATTTACTTGTTACAAAATCTAGCAAGGAAGAGGGCCAAATGAAAAAAAGTGAAACGATCATTCAAAGAAGTGATACTCAGCCTGCAACCCACCGGGTCTTTTTAAGTGGCCGGCCATGGCCCATGCTCTGAAAAATTCATTTATTTATGAAAATTTGGTGGGAAATTCTTCGTTAAAAATAAAATATATCGGTTTTGCTGTCGATGTCGTATGGGTGCAAACTGATATTTTTTTTCTGAGTAGTGATAATAGACAACAATGGAGTAGCAACCATTTTATGAATGGAACTAATTTTTAACTAAGTTTCATATCTTGCAAGCGAAAAATATTGGAAGAAAATAGATTGTTTCAAGACGATTGGGAAGTTGACTATTTTGTAGTGAAAAAAACACGGTTCAGTAATTGTCTGATTTGTCACAAAATTGTGTTTCAAAAATACCAATAAACAGGAATCGTTAAATGACACTTTCCTAGAAGATCTCTTTCAAGATATTAGAAATAGGCTTTCTTGATTAATCTTTACAACAGCAAAAGATGTTTTGTCAGTGGTAATGTCACAGCTATAACAAAAGCACCCTATGAAATTTGTTATATCATTGGTAATCATATGAAACCATTTACTGATGCAGAAATTGTGAAAGAATGATTCTTAAATGCTTCCAATTTAGAAAAATTCAGTGACAAAAATAAAAAAATATGAAAAAGAATAATTAAAATAAACCAAAACATGAGTTTTAATATTTTGATCAATTGCCGCATTTTAAATTTTCTTTGTTATCTCGGTCTTAAAGCACTCCCTATCTATGAATCCTCATGTTGCGGCCCGCGTGAAATAGCATCATATGTATGCGGCCCGCATAAAATAGCTAACAATTGTATGCGGCCCCACAGAAAAAATGTTGAGTACCAGTGACTTAAGGATTGTTGAGGAAGTCTTTACGGTGATAATAAAAAAACCTGATTATAAGAAATGCTAAGAAATAAGTTTATAATTTTCCTTGTTTCCAAAAAAAAGAACCCATTCTGTGCATAAATAATTTTTAAGAAACAATTTACTTAAGACCAAAAAGTGGTTCTATTATCACTAGCAGTAAGTTAATGAATGGGCTTTGGTTCTGAGGTTTTACCCCACCATGCTATTCTACCGACATGGCACCAAACTGACTATCACCTATTTTGTGCGTTGAACAGTTCCTTCAGCCAGAAAATCTTTGATGATCTTGATGCTGCTGTAATGGGTCTTTCCGCAATTCTATAATAATTTTCTTGGGTAAAATAATCTTTTTAACTGTGATTTCACTTGAAAAACGCTTTCTATGAAGAAGACGGGGTTTATGTAAGTTAGAACTTCTATTTAAGTGTTAGTAGTAAAGTAGGCACATTGATGGCTTAAAGTGGATAAAGAAGCGTAATATAACGACCGGAAGTCGTATAGTTCTGTTAAGTTGAAAGATATCCAAAGATTATCCAAGTAGTGGAGACAAAGGTACTCAAGGATCAAGATAAGTGCCCTCATTTTAGGATATTTAAATTAATTAAACTTGATTGCTCCTCGGTTTTAGCATTATAAGTGCCTTTTCCTCTTAAGTTGTCTAGAGTTTTTAAGTGAAATAACTTATAAAAGTGTGTTAGTATTACAATGACTGATCTTTACTCGAACCACCAAATACCCACGTCCATCGTGACGAGACACTGTGAAAACTGCATCCAAGACTTTTTTACTCGAAATCGCCTTAATTTTACCGCTTTGGGATTCATCTCTAACCCGAAAGATAGTAATGTGGCGCACGTTAACTCTTAAGTTCATTTAAGTTAACTATCACAATACCCAGGTTCGCTTATCAAACTTCTAGTCTGCATTACAAGTGAGTTAATCTATTCTAATCAAATTCAAAGATAACGCTTCTCAAATTGAACATACTCGAATTAAAATAATTTTAATTTATTATATTACAAGTTTAAATGATTATACGACAAATTTAAGCATTAAAATAAACAAGAATAAAAATCGAGAAACATTGAATGGTAATTAAGAATTCATTTTCCACTTATCTGAAACGGAGGTGAGGGATGGAGGACGGCTGGAACCGATTTCCGATTCTTTATCTACGGCATCTGAAAATAAAAAAGGTTCTCTCTCTCTCTCTTGAAAACTATCGCACAGCGCCTTTTAAAGGAGGACTCATTGCTCTCATTGTGCTTACGCGCACTCTTTTACAAAAACCCCTTATTGGTCAGTCCCGAGGCGCAAAGTTACAATTTCAATTAAATTTATGCGGTTGTTCAACCTTGAGTGCCGTGACTGCACCCCAGTCTAAAGAATTTCTACAAAATCCTGTAAACAAGGGAAACACACAAAATTACGAAAAGTCGGGAACCATCCTCATTGCCAGACTCCCATCAATGACAATTGGATTGTTCAGAGATGAGGATTATGCACAATCATACATAATGTTTATTGTTCGTTTCTTTGTTTTGTGTAAAATAATGAGTAGAACTCTTTGCACTCACCCAATACAACAAGAAACACATATTTTGCTTCCTATATTAAACTGTTAGTTGAGATTTTAATTTCGTTTTTTTAAAGAACACATACAAAGAACGTTTCTATATCTTGATTTTTTTATTGACTTTCTTCTACGAAGCTATATTAAGGATATCGGTGGCGGACATGTAACTTTAAATTTCTTTCAAGTTAAAAGAATGACAACTTAACAGGCATCCTACTATCCAAACTTCCATACCATGCCAATGAGAAGACTTTGAGCCTTGACATTTTTAACAGCAAATATTTCATCAGCCCTTCAACACGGTAGGCACCAAGACTCAAGCCCTCGTCTCAACAAGATCGCCCACAAGTCCTCAACTATGTCCACTCTTCTACCGTGGTCATATTTTTTTAAGAAACACATGCCTTATAACCATACAAACCTGCAGTGATTTTCGTATCTTTTTTTTGTCTCAAAATGTATTTTGAATTTATTCCTTATTCTTTAAGCTAATATTAAAATGAATGATATGTTTTTTTTCTATATAGACATTAAGGCTGAAGATATTACTGAATTGGGGGACAGTAATGTTACTGATTTCGTTTGATATCAGTTCGATTTCTGAGGCAAGACTTAGAAGAATTAGAGAAGTGATAAGCAAAGCTAGTCTTGCAGAAATCACCGGAGGTGTTCAAACGAAAGCAGAGCCACCCAAATGTAAGAAATAAAACCTTGTATTCATTTTCAGTTTATAAGCTTTTTTATAATGAACTAACCATTATATGCCCGCTTAACTGGTTTTTTCATGGAATCTCTACTTAAAAGAAAAAACATGCTTTCCAAATTTCAAGTCCGTGAGTCTAATCGTACAAAAACTGGAATTTTTTTAATCTCTAGCCCCCCCCCCATCCTTCCCGTAACCTCCCTTCGAAGTAGATTTTTAAAAATCCCATTCTTAGTGTATCTCTATTCAAGATTCAGAAGGAAGATGTTTGCCAATTAAAACCCATGGAGATATTTAGACCATACTCTAGAATTATAAACCAGATATTTCTTAAAAAACTCATTAGGGCACAAGCAATTACTTCATATTCACTTAAATCTTTATTGTTACTATATATGTATCATAATAAATTCATATAACTTTTCCCAGTGAATAATATTACAATAATTTCTGTATTCTTTCAATTTGACTCGAATAAAATGTCACAATATGTAATGGGAATGAAAATTAACATAGTTCCCTCTTTTTTTCTGCTTAAATATATTTCGGGGGAAATAATTTTTGTCTTAATACACTTAAGTTCCACTGAATTAGGAATACCTACCTAGTAAAGAGTTAGGCCACCTCCGACCTTGATAAAGGTTGCCACATGACGAGGCATACATTCAACAAATTTCTGGAATCATTCCTCAGGAATGACTTGCCAAATATTAGTCAAAGCTGTCCATAATTCATTTTCCTTTGGTGCTGTGCAATGGCCTTTCACACTTTGTTCCAAAGTATCCCAAAGAGGCTCAGTTACATTTAAGTCTGGGCTTCTAGTTGGCCATTTTATCCCAGAAAAGTCAGAGGAATGCTCATCCAACCAGCCAGTAGCCAATCAAGACTTTTGAGAGGTACAGTTGTATTGCTAGAAAACTTCATTACCGTGCGGATAACAGAACAGTATAAACGGGTGGGGGTGATCACCTAGAAATTCTACGCACCGAATTGCATTGAGGGAGGTTGGTACACGCACCAAAGATTTCAAACAGTGCCACAAAAAACACCCCAGACCATGATACTCTTGTATAGTTCGAACCTGGCATGCAGAATGCATGACTTCATGAGCCTGATTCCATATTCTCAGCCTCCCGTCGACGTTAAGAAATCGGAATCGAGAGTCATCACTCCATGCTACTCGTTTTCAGCCTTCTACACTCCAGTCTCTGAGCTCTCTTGCCCAGGCAAGACGTGTAGCCCGATGGAGAGTATTGAGCAATGGTACTCTCGTAGGTCGACGGCTCCCGAGAGTGAGAGAATATTAACGTCGCACTGATTAGCAACACGAGGGCTTTTGGCAACGGTCCGCGTAATTTTGAACCATGGTCAAGTGACGCGGACGACACCTGAGCTGGCACCCCCTCTCCTAACTACCACCCCACATAAACGGGAGGACGTTTGAGCTCTCGACAGATTTAACGTGCATCTCTCCCCTACACGACGGATCTTTAGTGGTACTAGGATCGAACCCATGGCATTCTAGCCATGATCCGATGCCTAGACCACTCGGCCACCACGGCCGCCGACGGCTCCCGAAACCCATACGGTGAAGCGAGCGTTTCACAGTCCGCGTTTACTGACTATACGACTGGTACTGTCATTCAACTGGGTGTTAACTTGAGCTAAAGTTTGGCTTTATTGGCTACGTACAATACGCCTGAGCCGTCTCTTAACACGCCCTGTCAAGGCTAATTGTCCTTTGCAGTTTGCCCGATCTCTAGGTTTTTGTCAACCATCCATGTATTCTTGGTATACACTTGACACTGCCAACCTTGAAAATCCTAGCTGTCTGCAAATTTTGGATATTGAATGGTCCATGCGTCGAGCACCTTCGATATGTCCGCGATCGAACGTGTCTAAATCAGGCAGTTTACCCATATTGGAAATTCCAACATCTAATTTAGAACAACCACAGAATGCGCTATATATGCAGTTACCACAGCACCCGCGCTTGCACATAAATAATGCGCAGCGCTACATAATTTGCATAGCCTTTGCTATCCCTAATTCATGGGCACGTCAGTGTATATTGCTTTGAGACTTTAGATTATACTCTAATTTAAACTGTATTCATGGTATGTATTCGTAATGTTTTCGACATTATGCATTCAGGATGTTTTTTGATGTTACATTCACTCTATGTTTATGGAAATAGAGATATGTTTTGTGCTTTTTAACTAGGTAAAAAACACCCCAAACCAATGGATTGTGAAGAGCTTCTAGAGAATGGAAATACTGAAAGCGGAGTGTACATCATTTGGCCCAAAAGTAGATCCGCTGATTGTCAATCTATAGAAGTTTATTGCGACATGGAAACAGCCGGAGGAGGCTGGACTGTAAATTAGATTCCCTCAAACTGTTGAAATTTGCATTGTTTTTTAAACTTTCAGCTAAGTATTGTTATGAAATTACAAGAAAACTTTCGGGTGATCTCTTGCCTACATGTTATATGCCCTGTTCAAGATCTCTTTACACAAGTCCTTAACGATGCATTAATATTGGTGGTAGGAGTAATATCTTTTTTTATGCGTGTGAGAACGAAATAAGGGATGCATCAGAAAATTGCCTGTGAAATATTTGAAAAAGGTAAAGGATTATACAAAATTACTATTGCTTGTGAGAAGACTAATTTCCAAAATTTAAACTTGTGACGCATCTATACGCGGTTCTACTAATCCCTTCATGACTCTTTGAGGAAAATATTTATTTCAACCAACTTTCACCGAGTAAGGAAGCGTGATTATGTAAATGAAGTATATTATATAAATTCTGTTTTCGCGAGTTTGTGAGTTGACACGTTGGAGTTTGCAAATAGGAGTTAACATAGAGTCTGCGAGTTAGTTGAAGATTGAAAGAGAGTGGAATTAGTTAGAGGTCTTGGAGTTGACCAGGAAAAAGATTGTAGAGCGGGGATCCAACGACATTGATCAAGCCGAGAGAGATCACTTGCAAGTTTCCATTGTAAGATCTGATGGCTAAAAAAGTACAGGTATTGTGAGCTTGATTAGGTAGAAGTTAGCTTATTAGTGTGCGACGTAGTTATATTTGAGCGTATTTAAGCTATCTTAGATTCAGTCGAGAGTCTGTAGTATCTGTGTGTAGTCTGTAGTGTTATAGAATCTCACCTCCGTGCTCTACTGTTTAATTATCCACCTTAATTAGATTTGTTTTGTGTGTCTGATTGAAATTTGGAATTAATAAATTGATTGGATTGAAATCATGTCTGTGGATCATTCAGTTTCTCCCACCCATCTAACCGGGTTTACAGGTAGACAAGAGGGTTCAGAGTTGAGCAGGAACCGACACTATCACAAACTGAAAATTTGAAAATGAGGTTAAAAAGAAATTAAAAGTGCAAAAGGCTACAAAAACAGTTCTGAGAATAAGTGTGTATATTTTTTTTTATCAAAGTCACACTCTAAAGCAGTGATTTTCACCCACTGTGCCGCGGCAGTTTTGTGTACCGCCAAATTCTTGAAGTGTGCCGCCAAATTTTTAAAACTTATTAATTATATTCTGAGAAAAAAAGTAAAATCCAGAACCGAATCATTCTGCCGTATACAGATGGAAATGTATTATACATATGAAATTCTTTAAAACTTATTTTATTGTTATTGTGCTGCCAAATTTTGAAATTGTCAAAAGTGTACCGCTACAAAAAGAATGTTGAAAATCACTGCTTTAAAGCAACATGAGGGTTTTTGTCAATGAACTTCGTAATTTTTGAACCATGGTCAAGTGATGAGGACGACACCTGAGCTTATACTCATCTCTACAAACTTCCACGCCAACATGAGGATATGAGAAATGACAGATTTTAAGTGCATCAGCCCCTGCATATACTGGGAATATTTAGAGGCACTAGAGCTCGAACTCATGACACAACCACCACTATTCTATGATAAATTGTCTACCGTGGCATCGTTTCACGATTAAGTAAGTAAAGATAAACGATGACAAAAAAAAAATTAAAAGATAAGAAACGGTTAGGATGTATCCAAGATTTGATGCAACATAGGTACTAAAACTTCTTTGCTGCTATAAATACCAATATATGTGGCCGACAGCGTGACGTGGTTAGTTTTGTCGCTGGCCTTCTACATCCAAGGTTGCGGGCTCGACCCCGGCTCAATTAGGTGGATTTTCATGATGCAGAAAATCGACAGCGGCCATGTCATTTGATTATATTGCATGTAAAAGATCTCTGGAGTGTCTGTTTGGCTTGGATGCTGTGGGAAAAAATAAATCCTAGGGCAGGTTCGCATCGTCAGAGTTCAGGTGCCTCCCTTTTGCGGAGGAAATAGTGCGTCAAAATTACTTTCGGTAATTGGTATCGCCTATATGGTGCAGCGCTAAAAAGTGATACCAGCTCCTAGGGAATGCACTAGGTCTGAAAAGGTTAAAATTACCTAAATATGCTGCTTTTAACTCAATTTTTTGAATTAAATGATTCTTCAAATCAGATAGCTAAAATCATTTTTAGTTGTACTCTATGGAAAGACCGAAGTTTTAGATATCAATTATATGCAATCACGTTGTTGCTACACATCGATAAAGCAATTAATCACTGCCCGAACAACTCTGCATAGAGGAAATCGTGAGGAGACCGTGAGGCACAAAGGTTGAAGTCTGACTTTGCCTCATGCCTGCATGCATTTAGCTGAGCATATTGGACTGTATTTGGAGACTGTAAGCTTTGTTTAAGATGTTAGGAGACAGACAAATTAAAAAAAAAACAAAGTAGAAAAAGGCCGGAAAAGATTCACCACATCTGTATGCGGCAGATGAAAAAAATGCTACGTCTTCAAAATAGAAGAATGTCATCAACGACCGTCAGAAGTGATTTAAATGACGCAGTGTTTCTGTCAGTTCAAAAACATTCAGAAAAAGGTTAACAGATGTTAGATTAAGAGGTAGAATATCACGAAAAAGTCATATTAATTTACAGCAGGCCTAAAAAAAGACTACAGAAGTCAATCGAACACATTAATTAACAAATGATTAGTGGTCACAAGATATACAAAGGAATGAAACTAAGACATCGTTATTCAGTAATGATGACCAAAAATATATAGGACGTAGAACTGGAGAACTGCTACATCCAGACTGCATCCAGGCAACTTTGAAGTACCCACATAGGTTTAAAATTCGGTCGTGCATATGAGCAATTGACATCGGTTGCCTTCATATCATCGATGGGACACTGAATGTCAGAAAATACATTGACATTCTAGAACCCAAGCTTCTACCTTCTATCAAGGATCTATTTATCAATAATGTTTCATTTATTTTTCAGCAAGATTCTTCTCCTTGCCACACAGTAAAATAATCGAAAGACTGGTATCGTTCTAAGATCATCGAGTTGTTATCCTGACCAAGAAACAGTTCTGACATCAATCCTATCGAAAACTTGTGGCACCGTTTGAAAGCTCTTCTCCAAATGAGGTTCTCAAGAATTAAACAGGAACTAATTGAGGTTATTATTGTTTAATGTCATCATGTAATAACGAAGGAAGAGCTTAAAACCATTTTCAGCTCAATCAAATATCAATGTGGAGGTGTAATAAAAAATAAAGGCTATCCCACTAAACACTGATAACTCACTGCTATCATCAGTATCTAATGTATATCGATGTATAGATAGTTATTGCAGCATAACTTTTCTTGCGTTGCAAATATTTGAATAATCATTTGTATTAAATTCTCTTTAAAATGAGGTGAGAGTCTTTGCATTTCGTGCAACGTAACTTTTCTATAAGCGTACAAACTTGAAAAATACAACAATTTTAAAGTGTGTACAATTTTTGCCACCACTGTATATGAATATATTATAAAAGCAGGATTCTAAAGACTGTTATAAAGAAGTTTAACTTAAATAACAGAAAACTGATGGATAGTTGCAATTCAAAATTTAATAGATATTTTATTTATATTGTACAATTAATTCACCCAAACTTTCCAAATAAAGCTCATTATTTTTTAATAAAAATGTTAATTTCTGTGCCTTAGCATCAGGTAAGGATCTCCAAAGTCTTGCACACTAACTGAATATTTTTTAATAATAGAAATGATTCCTGAATGTTCCGTTTGTACATCTTGTGGTAAAATCTTGTTAGAATTCTTATCACTCCATTTCTAAGACCTCTCAAATTTTCGTGTTCACCTTAGAGCAGTGTTGAAGAAATGATGGCCCAACAAAAGGTTTCATCTATAACTAGTCTTATATTTGAAAACAATATGTAAAATAGGAAATTTTTCAATTTCAATAATTTTAAAAAAAAACATTCATGACTGTATGCGATACTTATTCAAAATAGGATTTACAGCACTAATTTAAAAACTTTATATAAAAAAAGAAATGTAAATCGTTTTAACATATGCATAAACTGGTTAAAGCATTTTTATTTGTTTTATAATTAAATTTTTTAAAAATTGAAAAGGTAGCAAGAAATGCAGTCACAGCTTCATTCATCATATTAAATTAAAAGAATTTTTAAAAAGAAGGTTATTTATAAAAATACATAGATTGAATTACAGATGCAGAATCAGTTGTTATAGTATAAGAGTGTAATACATAATTAATCTAAACTATACCTATAGATAAGCTCACTATTTTAAATAAGCAGACAATAATTGCATCAGACGAAACTATTTTTAATGTTTTTATTATTTCACAATCAAAAAGATATTATTTTTAATACGCAGACGATAGTCAAATATAACAGTCGTATAATTTATCTATTTGAAACAACTAATTTATTTACTTATATTTTAACTTTTTAGGTAATACAAAGGCGTGGAGATTATGGCAATGCTCAAAATTAGTTTGATAAAACGTGGAATGAATATAAAAAAGGATTTGGAAACTTAAAAAAGGAGTTCTGGCTTGGCATGTATTCTAAAAACTTTTTTTTTCTCTTCTCTTTATATTCGTATTTTGAAATTATAAGCTTTGAACCTTTTTTTTTATTTCTTATTCGCATTTTTATTTCTTTTATTCTTATATTTGCAATTGTTCTGGGTTCCATATTTTATTTTTTGTAGTCGTTTTTGTTTGAGGTGAATTAAAATAAAATGTTTGTCAAAAATTATTTTTTAAATAAATTATTAATTCCATAAATTAAATTATCGTGATGTTAAAGTTATTAAATTATCGTTGAAACTAGCTTTCTAAAATTAAAAGGAAAATAACATTGTGCTTAACAGCTTCTTGAGATGTATTGCAAAATCTTTGCTTTTCAAATTACAATATCACTAACAGTGTCATATAAAGTGTTTCAGATATAACCGTACTAAATTCTTCAGAAATTTTTGTCCCCTAAAGCGGATATATAACCGCTATATACTAAATCAAAAATTCTCAAATTAGTTTACATTCAAGTTATTTTTTCTTGAATGATTTTATCAAACTTTCGTTCAATCTCTTGTCAAGATTTAAATTATTTTTCTCGATTTCACTCGTAGCTTTTATACGAAGTATGAATATTCAAGAATTACTTCTTTTTATAATTTGTGTTTATTTTGAAAATTTTCAATGTTTTACATATTGTTTCTTGTAAAATTTGTTTGTATTTTATAAATTGTTCAATTAAGTTTAGATTATTAGATTTCTTTAAATACGTAAAAATTTAACGTTCACTAAGTTATTTTTCATGTTTTTTTTTTTAAATTTAGGGATTATTAATTTGTACACATATTTTTGTGCAATTTTGCAATACAGCATTTTTCTGTCATAATGCATGTCATATAATCAATTTATAATGCAGATATCAACATTTGTGTATTGAATATATAGGTATTATATTACATTTGCTTTATAAGTTGACACACTTTAACCAACGATATTTATATAACAGGAAATGATAATATTTTTGCAATTACAAACCAAGGCAAGTACTCAGTTAGGTTAGAAATGACAAATAAAGAAGGAAAATCAGCTTTTGCAATTTATGGCACATTCTACATAGATAATGAATGTACAAAGTATAAGCTGCACATAAAGGAGTATAATGGAAATGCAGGCAAGTATAATTTCACAAATTCGAAAATTGATTAAATTTTTTTAGAGAATAAAATACGAACGGATAATTTCATTTTTTTTCTTACATAAATATAAGTTCAAATTTCCATTCTTTATTTTGCTGACAGCCAATTTAAATCTAATTTCAGTGAAAAAGTTTTATCTTCTAAGGTTGTAGAGCAAGGGTCCGGAACCTCTATGGCACGCATGCCACATGTGGCACGCGGTACAACTTTCAGTGGCACTCTGCACTACTCTACAAATTTGTTGATTTTTGCGTGGCTGGAAGTTGATAAGTTTGTAATTGGTCTTACTCTTGACAAACATCTTCAGAATTATGGGCATTTACGGAATTACGAAAAAAATCTGAAAGATAACTCTAAAGATAAGCTTACAGATATTTTGTAAATTATTGAATGTCATTGCTAGAGAGATTTAATTGTTTGAAGAGATAAAATTCCGCGTACTCTCTCTCTGCTTTTGGTTCTATATATCAAAGTAAAAAATATTTCCTCATTGAAAGTATTTCGAGTTCGCAAGGAAATTGTATAACAACTGAATGCTCAGAATCGTGTCAAATTGAAAGTCACGCACTATAGCCCTGATTTTGCAATAAGAAAGTGTAGAGCAATGTAAGCATTAGATTTTCATTAAAAATTTTATGTAACTGTAATGAAGAGAAGTACTTATATTTTATGTTGTCTATTTCTTATTATAATAAATATGTATAAAATTACTTAATATATGTACAGTTTTAATTTTGTATTTTTGTTAAATAAATAGTTATGTTTTATGCTGTTTATTTTTATGTTAGGAAATATCTTTAAATGATGCAAAATTAATATATAGTAAAACTGTAACTATCTAAATTATTGACCTCTATTCTTCAATTCTATGTATTATAATGGAATAAAATTGTTTCAAAAATGTCCTAATGTGTGGAACGCTGTATCCTATTGGGAGATTGGCTTGGCACGCCACAGCAAAAAGGTTGCCGACCCCTGTTGCAGAGTATCAATCAAATTGGCATTAGTATTTGGAGTATGCTTAGTTCACTTCTAATTTTTTCCCCGCAGCGAACTTATTTTAACTTGGTTGAAAATCGAGACCATCGAGCTTTGACTGAGACCACTGTTTGGTAAGCCAGATAATAGTCTGATAATTTTGGCGACGACACAATAATACAAAAATAATGGTTGCTTATTGTTAGTTGATATAATTTTACAAAAAAAAAATTATATTGTAAAGTACAGTGTGGAGAACGACGAGAAATGATTGCAATTGGCGATATTTCATCTTTGTTCGACCTCAGAATTTAGCGATTAATCGCCAATGCTTAGTTAACTAAACAGTACCAATTACGCAAAGAAATACAGGGTGTCCAGGCTTAAGGTATCAAAAAAATTATGACTTATTATTACGGAACTATAAATCACAATGTAATAAACTGTTCATCAGGGGACCGTGTTCTTTTTTGGGGTCTAGTCCGATTGGCCTCACGTGCGCGCATTATTCGGCAATCGCAGACGATAAACTTGTTACACTGACTTTATTAGTAAAGATGTGGACGCCACAGCAAAAGCTGCAGGGCGTACTTTGGTTAACGGAATTAAAATCAGTCACGCGTATGCAGCAGCGTGTTGGAATAGAATGGAATGTTGCTATTGCCTTGCCTAATAGACTTTTCAGGACTCCTACAAAATGAATCACGCACACGATCAACTGTGTCTTCTGTCACAGAAACTTAAGAATACTTGCCAGTTCGAGATACGGAAGTTCCCGTCTCCTTTAAAGTTCTTTTCCATTGGTGAATAGATTTTGATGTCGGAGGATCGACATTCCATTCACTTCGAACACGTCGCTGTACACGCGTCCGTTAACCAAAGTACGCACTGCACCTTTTGCTGTGGCGTCCGCATCTTGTGACGAATCTATACGCGGCTCTACTAACCCATTCAGGACTCTTCAAGGAAAATATTTAATTCAACCAACTTTCCCCGAGTGAAGAAAGCGTGATTATGCAAATTAAGTACATTATATAAATTCTGTATTCGCGAGTTTTAGGAGTTAGTTGAAGGATCGTGAAATGATTAAGTGCATTTGGAGTTTATCAATTGACGATTTCTAAGAGAAGCTCAATTGACGGTGATTAAATCCGGATAAGAGAGGATTGCCTTCAATGACTCAAGTGTAGGACTTGACTTCATAAAAGTACGGGCATCGTGATCCTTATTTAAATAGAAGTTTAGCTTATTAGTGTGTGAAGTAGTTTATGTTTGTCGTGACTCGGTCCTACTTTGGACCCCGCTCACACGACCCGGAGCGTCTCTAAGTGTGGGAGGAAACATATCATCACCAACAAAAGCCATAGTAACAATTATATTTATTCAGGACTGAAAAACACATAAACAATCACAAGTTTAATTATAAGTGGAAACCTAGGAGTGATTCCCTAATACGTCGATTAATCCTAATACTCAATTCTAATACTCAAATCTAATACTCAAATCTAAGTAATCTCGGCTATCAGAACTAGACAAGGAGACGAATACTTGCTAACTTCAGGTCGGTACTGAATCTATTTTCTTCAATGGTTAATCTAACAATTTACTCTTATAATTTATATCTGTCAAATGCGCGCTAAGTTCATGAAGTAATTCACCGTCGATACTTACGTTACAGCTCGGCAACTCCTTCTCTCCTCCAATTACAAAATCTAGACTTTATATAGTCAAACTAATTAGCATATAACTATCTCGTGTTTTTCCTGAAAAGGCTGGGAAATAGAGTAAATGCTATCCCCAAAGTTTCCCAAGCGGATTAGTATTGAAATCTCGCGAATAGCCCCGTCATATATTGAGCTTGTTTAAGCTATCATGGAATTAGTTGAAGGTCTGCTGTATTATCCCCAGGCGAACGAGTCTCACTTCCGCGCTCTGAAATCTGATCTGGTAGTATTGTTAGCAATACGTGATAGACTTTTTCCAAGTAGTAGTATTTACCTCTAAATCTCTCATTTTCAAATAAATCGATTTTTCGTCGGATGGTTTTGGATATAGCTAATTTCTGTATTGTATTTTGGTTTGTCGAAATTTTTTTACTAACGGTAATTCTAATTTTTGTTCAAGAGACAATTCCTTTTCATTATCAACATTAGTGTCGATAATCATCTTCGGTAACTGTACCGAATCCTTCTGAAAGTGGATAAGGTTCTTGAGTAAAAAAAATTTTTCAAAATTTACTATATCCTTTTTTTTATATCAAATTTGATTTGGTTTGTCTCTTTTCTTCTTTATCATTTTTATTTTTAAATTCAAGATATATATGTAAATTCAAGTATGATATGCAAATACACAATGTGAATAACAAACTCCCCAATTAAAAAAATATTGAAACATTACGCACTTTCTTCACAACTACAGACTTGTTTTCACAGATACGAATATCAGACTACGAATCCTGCGCGTATGCAGTATCGCTCTGAGCTGCAATATGCGGCCGCGGTGGCCGAGTGGTCTAGGCATCGGATCATGGCTAGCATGTCATGGGTTCGATCCTAGTACCACTAAAGATCCGCCGTGTAGGGGAGAGATGCACGTTAAATCTGTCGAGAGCTCAAACGTCCTCCCGTTGGAGTGGCGTGGTAGTTAGGAGAGGGGGGTGCCAGCTCAGGTGTCGTCCGCGTCACTTGACCATGGTTCAAAATTACGCGGACCGTCGCCAAAAGCCCTCGTGTTGCTAATCAGTGCGACGTTAATATTCACTCACTCACTGAGCTGCAATATAATAGTTTTGGTCCACCTCCTTGGATAATTCACATATTTTATCACTTTTCTTGATTGTACGATGCGACTTTATATTCACAGTCTAATTGATTTCGCCCGTAAGGGAGACATAAAAACAACAAGATATCAATCATTTGCATGGCCAAGTAATTTTAGCGCGTTTTTCACATATTGTATTTTACAATAATGCAACTAATAAATTTTTTATTAACAGAAAGTAGTACTGTACCACTCCTCTAAATGTACTACTATTGAGCTGAAAAGAAAAAATTCTGGGAAAATTTTATGGAAAACTCGGAAAAATTTGGGGGAAATTTTGAGGAAAACTCGGGAAAATTTTGTGTAAACTCAATAAAATTTTGTGTAAACTCAGTAAAATTTGGGATAAATTTGGTAAAATCCCGAGATATTCAGAAAAATCTTGTGGAAAATTCCATGGAAATTCGGAAAAATTTGAAATATTTTATGGAAAATTTGGTACGATTTTGTTGAAAACTAGGTAAAATTTGAGAACATTTTGTTATAAACCAGCGAAATTCAGGAAAATTTGTAGGAAATTTCGGGAAAAGTATGGGAAAATTTAAATAAGGTTCGGCTCGTCTAGGGCACAAATGCGACCCAATGCCGAAAGCCCGAGGTTAATTGGTTACTTATTGGCTGAGAAAAAGGTACGACAAAATATGGAACGAAGACGAAATTTGCGTCCTAATAGCGCTTTTTGGGTTCGAATCCCGGAGAAGGCATGGATGTTTGTGTTGTAATCCTTTCTTCTGTCTGTGTTGTTTACCCCCGTGTTGTACGTTCGGTGGTGCACGGGGTTTATAAATGTTAAAAAAAAAAATTAAAAAAATAGCACTTTTGTTCCACTACGTAAAAAACGCGCTAAAAACGAATACTATTTTGCTAGGTTGGCGATCCTTGAACATATAGTGAAGACAATTTACCGAAAAACTGGTATTTAAACTTGTGAATATCGGTATTACAAAATTATACAAATGGCTCAAAATACCGGTATTCGGAATCTCGGTATACCGGTATTGCAATCCCTGTGTGTGTTTTACACGAGGCCTTTTAGTGAAAGAGGAAAATCTTTACGTTACATGAGAAACTCTGCGGACGCCCTAGAAAAGCGCTGCGAACGCTCAGAGATCCTTGGACCATAGTTTATGAACCGCGGCACTAAGGGGGTGGTGAAAGGAAACGAGTTTATTGACACAAAGTTGCCTCGTGTGAAACTGGCCTAAAAATTCATTTAATCCATGAAGATATTGTCGAAGGATTGTTGTGATTACAGAAAAACCAAACCTGGAATCTTCAACCCTGGCTTTGTGTTTGGATAACGAACAGACGCTCTCATATACATTATATTTCGAGCAATCCTTATAAATTTTTTTTTTCATAAAAAATGCTTAAGAATTGATATTTAAATACCTGTAATAACGTACATCTTGTTTCTTCCCTTCAAACAAATCATTGAGAGATTCGTTTTTTTTTAGGATACTTATTAGAGATTTTCCTTCTATTATGTGTGCATATCTGTATATAGACAATAATCTTTCTTTGCTACAGAAATCAGAAAATTCTAATAGATTGATATTTATATGCAATTTCATATTATAGTTTAATTCTTAATGACTTGCTTAGATGGGACTATTAAAAAAAAGTGCTGCCTGTCGATGGATAAAATTAACTAATCAAATCTACTTTTCCAAAATCAGAAGCATACATTTAAAGTGAGTGAATGAGTAAGTGAATATTAACGTCCCACTGTTCAGCTACACGAGGGCTTTTGGGGACGGTCCGCGTAATTTTGAACCATGGTCAAGTGACGCGGACGACACCTGAGCTGGCACCCCCCTCTCCTAGCTACCACACCACACCAACGGGAGGACGTTTGAGCTCTCGACAGATTTAACGTGCATCGTTCCCCTACACGGCGGGTCTTCAGTGGTACTGGGACCGAACTCATGACATGCTAGCCACGATCCGATGCCTAGACCACTTGGCTACCGCAGCCACAGCATACATTTAACATTGCAGGAATTTTGGGAACAGTAAGCAACATTGCATTGTGTTCAACATCATTGTTTCAATGTTTCTTGGGGAAACTTTGTGAGTTGAGTAATTATTATTTTCTTACTATAGAAAGGAATTTTCCGTGGAGTTTTTTCCCCTTATGATGTCTATCAGCCGCACAGAGGGTCTTTAATGGCATCGAGATTCCAACCCATGATTTTATTACAATGACGTCTACCACAAGCTAAGAATCATGATCACTCTTCTACTGTGGTTTCTATGTAGGTCGTAAGGTGTGCAATATATTCACAAATTAAATAAATTATAACTATTATAATATATAAACCAAATCTTACTTTGGTGGGTCATTAATACTGATTTGGCTTCGATATTTAAGATATTATTTGTAATATTGTCATGACAGAGCACCACACAGCGGAAAACATGCCTCGTATTTCAAACCATAATGGTGGTCATTACGTGAACTCGTGGCCGAAGTGGTGGAGTAGTGGCTTCGAACCCTAGTATCACTGAAGTCTCACCGTCTAAAGGGGCTGATGCACATCAAATGTATTAAGGCAATGGTGTGGTGTGAAAGTTTGGACAGAGAAGGTGGCAGCTCAGATGTCATCCTCGTCATTTGACCTAGGTTCAAAATTGCCCATTGCCAATAGCCCTAGTATTGCTTCAGTGAGAGAGAGAGTGGGTGAATATTAACGTCGGTCTGTTCATACGAGGGCTTTTGGCGACGGACCTCGTCATTTTGAACCATGTTCAAGTGACGAGGACGACACCTCAGATGGCACCCTCCTCTCCTAACTACCACGCCACACCAACGGGAGGACGTTTGAGCTCTCGACAGATTTAACGAGCATCGCGCTCCTACCCGGCGGGTCTTTAGTGGTAATGGGCTCGAACTCATGACATGCTTGCCATGATCTGATACCTTGACCACTCTGCTACCGCGGCCCCTCGTTTTGATTCAGAGAGTGATGTAAATTAAAATCAATAAATTCATACCACAATTATATTGATGCTGATTATAACCTTTGCAGTGCTATTTGAGAAGTTAGAGTCCCAGCTAAATTTTGGAGCCTTTTTTAATCTTCTCGATGGTTCTTGCAGAAATTAAATTTTCCATCGATGACCATTAGCACTAAGAGCACAATATCCTTTGATTTTGAATGAGTGAGTGAGCAGATATATATTTACAGTTACAGTATTTGTGGGATATGGAGTAACAAAGGCTATTATCCCGAGTGTGAGTATATGTTAACGTTAAACCAAAAATCTACACGAGGGCTAGTGCTGACGGACCTTGAAATTTTGAACCATGGTCAAGAGTTGAGAATGACACCTAAGCTGGCACCCTGCTTTTACGAACTTCCATACCTTGCCAATGGAAGGACATAGGGCCTGGGAAAATTTGACGTGCATCAGCCTCTCAACACGACAGGTCTTCAGTGGTATTAGGTTCGAATTCATGACACGCCGACCAAGAATCCATCCATGACCATAATCATCCTTTAATTTTGAAGAAACATTCTAAAATAATATATTGAATGAAAAATGTTATTACCTCACTTATGTAAAATCCAGACAAAGGGAGATATCAGAATAATTTTTACCTCTACTTCAAAAACATCGTAACAAGGATAACTATCTAAAAATATTTTTAAAAAATCAGATAATCACTTATTAAAAATGGTTAAGGTACTTTTTCTTAACAGTTAAATTTCAGCTCCTAACTGTGAACCGACGGTATATATACGTGTTATTATTCTCTCTTTGGAAGTTTTTTAGACGAGGAAGATGTATTAAAAAGTTGACGTTGTGATTTTTTTATATATCTATAACCAGATTGGTTTTTAATTTTATTTGATCATGTCAAGATTAAGCAAAAGGAATTACGATTATACAAGAAAATGTACATTTTTCCTCTGCAAGAATACATCTGCGGAGGTACTCCACAGCGAAACTTTTAAGACTGAAGTCCTGGATGGAACAAGATGGAAGCTAGTTCTGTACCCAAATGGTCACAGTTTTCAGAATTACACATCTCTTTACCTACAAAGACTAAGCTGTAGTACTGACATCGAGAAAATCTTTGTTGACTTTTCTTTCGAATGCGAAAGAACCCTTAACTATGTGGAATTCCAAAATATTTGCTTCGTCAGAAACCATTGCTGGGGAAGTCCTGTTTTTTCAAGTATACATTCGCAAAAAATCGAGAATACATTTGAAGTAGTTATCAGAATGTCTAAAAGCAAAATTCTTAGTGAAATCGATGTGCAGAAGTTTAAAAATGATTTAGATGCTCTTTCTCAAGATTTACTGGACATTTTACAATATGGTCAATTGTTCGATCATAGACTTTCTTGTAATGGGACTCAGTTCCTGACCCATAAATGTATTATTGCTGCTCGGTGTCCCAAGCTGGCTTCATTAGGAATGGAAAACATTTCGCTAGAGATTTTGAGAACCATTTTAGTTTATATATATTCAGCAAAACTAATCGTTCCAAAGGTTCGGATTTCAGCAGAACTTTACATAGTAGCCATGAAACTAGAAATGATGGATTTAATACAAAAAATGCATAACCATCCATATTTTTCTGGGCTGAATCCTGAATTTAATGTTGATCACTTGAACTTTGATTGGGAAATAAATTCCGAATTATTACACACTCAACCTTGCAGTAGAACACATCCTACTAAGAAGATTTATACAAATAAACTGATTATAACTTGTGAAATTAAAGTGGAAAACGATGGGTTCTATTTATTTATTTCATTCAATTTCGATACGTTTAACTCAGATATGCCAATTTTTCTAGATTTTAGAATAGATGAGGAAAACAACGGCGTTATAGTTTCTCGACTTGACTGTGGGTCGCACATGTTTTTCAGAAATGAAATGTGGGAAAGACAAATTGATAAGAAATTTTGCAAGCTCACGAAGAAATTTAGACTTATTTTTCATATCGATCTGTTTGACGAAGTGAAATTTACGAGCCATTGCCGAGATCGCATTATACATGTCGAAACTGCTCAAAACTTTTGTTATTACAACCGTTTCCCTGTTGATATGCAGCGATTTCTAGAGAGTGAATTCCTCAGCGATTTTATTATGATTTCGAAAGACAAAAAAGAATTTAAAGTACACAAAGCAGTATTGGCAGCCCGATCTTCAGTCTTCCAGAGAATGTTTAATCACAACGTCAAAGAAACAATCACTGGGCGAGTGGAAATTACGGACATTGAATCAGCCACTTTACAGCTGATGATTTCCTTTATTTATTCCGGCATGATACGCAATTTAGATCTGAACGAGTCCTTGGAACTGTATACTGCTGCAGATAAGTATGACATACAATCTCTTGTATTGAAATGCTCGTCTTTTATTTTGTCAAACATAAATAGCAAAAACATAGACGATGCTATTTTATTTGTTCAATATTCTAATTACCCAGAATTAAGAAATATTATTCTCAATGAGATGAGTCACAGATTGCAAATTTTTCAGATGCTGAGGTGAAATATGTCATTTTAAGCCTTTAACAACTTGGATATAAAGCTTAAGCATGTACCTTTTTAAAATGGATATTTATTTAAATGTTAATCTCTTTGGCCTGTTTGTTAATGTCAAATTTATACACTAGTTTTATTCAATTGACATGTTTCGAAATTTTAATAAATTTGCTTTGACCAAAGCCGTGTAACATTTACTTTTTAATAATCAGTTTACTGATCAATCTATATTTTTACCTGTATGTAAATAAAATTTTATTTAGATTCTAAATTTATTTTTCTTATTAATTAGCTGCTTCGAGCGAGGTAAGCACTTACTATGATTCCAGGTTTAAAACATTTATCACGGTTTAAAATTGCGAAATTCGTTGCCAATAACATTCGAGTAATTTTGAAAGATTTTTATAATTCTCAGGACCAACTAAAAACCAAATCAAATGGTTATAATGATACTCTATGAAATTATCTAACATTTTTAAGGAATTGTTCCTCTGTAATTTACCTCTAAATAAAAGTGAAAGTTATCCATCGTATCTTTCATCTCTCCCATGAATACATCGTCTCTGAAAAACAGGTGAAGCTTCCCCGGGATACTCCAATATCTAGGCAATCTTTATTTTTGACTTGCCTCCAGTACTAGTTAAGACCGTGGTAACCAAGTGGTCTAGGCATCGGATCATGGCTAGCGTGTCATGAGTTCGATCACGGTACCACTAAAGACCCGCCGTGTACGGGGATGATGCACGTTAAATCTGTCGAGAGCTCAAACGTCCTCCCGTTGATGCGGTAGTTAGGAGAGGGGGGTGCCAGCCGCGTCACTTGAACATGGTTCAAAATTACGCGGACCTTCGCCAAAAGCCCTCGTGAAGCTAAACAGTGCGACGTTAATATTCACTCACTCACCCGGTACTAGTTAATGCATCAAAAATGTTACAAAGAATTTTATTTATGAAAAAAACCCATTGGTTTGAGTTATCACTCTATAGTTGTACGAGAATTACTGGTAAAAGTCTTTCATAAGTTTGGTTTTTAGGGGGTAGTGACTAATCCTCTTAAGGAGGGAAAGGTAGTATTCGATGTAATGTGTGTGATATCTTTTCCATAGATACAGTTTCTAGGTATCGTTCGAAAATATTGACTAGTACTCCAGTAATTAACGAAATCTTTGAAAAACGTTAATGGGCAAATAAAACAATTTATTCAAAATCAGATAATATCAAACAATCCTTTTAACGCATAAGGAAAGTAAAATGGATATTTCTGTGACTTACGTGTTTTAATTTTTACCAATTAAGATTGAATGTTTATCCAATGCCTTATTCCCCCTTAATAGAAGCGATATATTCCATGCGTTTGGCAGATGATGCATTTTCTATTATTGTTACAACTATTTAGGCTTGTATATACCAGCACTAATATGGGATCTGGAAATGTAAAAATGTTGAGGATACTTTTGTATAGTGCTGCATTATTTGTATCTAGGATTTACAACCCTGGAATCCGGGTGGTTTTTCAAATAATGGGATTAAAAAAACTAATCCCGGGATTTAATTTTTGTCTGAATTTATATTTTGATATTTTTTCAAAGTATTGTGGATCTTGTATTACATTTAATGTATCTTATTTACTTTTTTGTACTGTATACGGTTAAAGTTAGTTTTCTTACGTGTTGAACCTTCAAAGGTTCGAGAAGGGTGTGTATGTTAAACCGTGAAATTTCATATGTTTTCTCTTATTTTTATCTGTAACTTTCTTCACATCGCGATTGGGGTCAGAAAACGGACATTTCTCCTACCCTCAGGATTTTCGGTGACCGCTAATTTGGACAGAGGCAATTAGAATTTTTTGGAAGATATCTAGCAGGGTTTTCAGCCCCGGAATCCCGGTGTTTTTTCTAATCCGGAAATCCTGGGATAAAATAACTAATTCCGGGATTTAATTTTTTTCTAAATTATATTTAAAAGAATTTTCTCCTAAAATTTTTTTTATAATTTAATTTTTTAAAAACTTATATTCTGTTTATGAAATATGTACGTAGAATTTTTTGCGCGATTATAAGTGCTATATGTAAAAAAAAAATATATGCACAGTATGGGAGAACGTCGTAAAGATCTAAGTCGCTCACTGCAATGCTTGCACAATAATATAATCAACATAACAAAAATAGATTTTGTCAGTTCCTTCTTCAATTAAATGCCATTAATTAATAGCGGACCTGCTTGGAAGACTTAAGACACTTCAAATCCCATTGCATTACTAACAGCTCATGCAACTGGATCTTCAATTTCTAATGAGGTAACACTTGAAATAGATTCAAATTCTGATTCAATAACTGGATCAATTTATACACAAAAACCATTAAGTGTAGCAGATGAACTAAATAAAGTTATCAAAGAAGTATATCCACTAATGCTGTCTATTAGATTTGAGACACTGTCATCAAAAATTCAAAAAGAAATCTCTTTTTTTTTCAAAATGGAGAGGGGGTTGACTACCTGAAAAGAACATACTGCAATTTAATGACGATAGTACCTACTAGTAAAGAATTCGAACGTGCATTTCCTACTGCAGGACAATTCGTAACAAAAATAAGAAGCCGTTCCAACAATGAAATGTTGGAGTTGTGTTTTTATAAGTTTATTTACCAAAACACAAGAAATGAAGAAACACTTTTGTTTAAATTTCATTATATACTATTTTTTAATTGTTTTTTTATGATGAATTAATTTTTTATTTGTTTTATTAAAACAATATTAAATCAGTTTTTAGTTATATTTTCAGTTTTATACAATTTACACTATGTTAATATATAAGTATTTTAATATGTAGTCCAATTCTAAACCCGGGACCGATCCCGGGGTTTGGATAATGCAATCCCGAAATACCGGAATCGAAAATACGACACGGGATTACAAACCCTATTTGTATCCGAAGAATTACCAAGTTATCCCAAATAGCGATCACCAGTCTTTGTAGAACGTCGGAAACGGAAAATATTGCTTAATTTCGCAACACAACCAGCAGATAGGTGCTAAAGTGGAAAAAACACAACAAAGAACTATCAAAGGAAATAAGAAGGGTTCTTAGAATTATGCCAACGACCAATAGCATCAAATCAAAAGACGTAGTCAAAACCGCGATATGCAGCCAACAGTGGAAATCGTTCCTACGCATGTTAAAACAAGCCTAATGACAGCATTTTTGGCGACATTTTTTGAATTGTGAAAATATCTCTATGTACGATATCTTTTTCTTGAGATTATTTAATAGCAACTGCTTCATCACATGCATTCCATTGAACAAATTCATTCGCAAGAACTGCCACAAAAAATGTATGAAAATCAGAAGAGATTAAAAATTAGTAATCGCTATGTTTAGCATGGTTGACAGAATTTTTTAGCGTGCCTACATTTATTTTTGATTCTCGCCGCTATGGTGAAAAATGTAAAGCGAATAGAATTTTTAATTACTTTCAAAATAGAATAAAATACATTAAAATGCATCCAAAGAAGTGAAAATTAAGGATAGTTTATGTAAAAAAACATTTGTGTCCAATTTTTCAAAATACCTTATATCGATTTTAACGATTTTCTTGTGGATTTTCAGTCCTTGAAGATATAAAAATACTAAAAAATGCATTCAAACTATTTGAAGAAAAAAGTACGAGTTTAATGAAACCTTCATATTTTTTTGTTCGATTATTTTATTCTTTGAATGCAATAAGCGTACTTAGAAGAATGAAAAATAATTTAGGAATCTAGAAAATTATTTTCTATTTTTAAAGATATTTGTATAGATTTGAAAACCCGCGCACAAGTAAATAGTTAAAATCATTTATTAATAGTGGAAAAAATGATTCTACAATGAATGAGTAAATATTAACGTCGCACTATACAGCTACTCAAGTGCTTTTGGCGACGGACCTCGTAATTTTGAACCATGTCAAGTGACGAGGACGACATTTGAGTTGCCCCCTCTCCTAACTTCCACTCCTCACCAACGATTTAACGTTGGTGAGGAGTGGACGTTTCAGCTTTGACAGATTTAACGTGCATTGCTACCCTACACGGTGGGTCTTCAGTGGTACTGGGCTCGAACTCATGACATGCCAGCCACGATCCGATATCTTGCCCACTAGGCTATGTCGAACACAAATGATTCTACAGAAACCTTCATTATTTTTTGCTTTTCCTTTTAAATGTATTTAAGAGGACACAGTACAACTCAATTGACAAAAATTGACCAAAAAATCACATTTAGTTTTTTTAGCTTAAATTATTCTTTACTTTTCAATAACCTGACAAAATTTGAAAGCTCTAAGCTTAAAAAACACAGAATTATGATAGCTTTTGCGTTCGTTTTTATTCACACCCCTATGACAAATCAAAACTTTAAGCTTACATATCTAGGAGAAAGATAAAATAACTAGGTTGTCTTCATTTAAATGCTAAGGCTTTTCTTCTATTGTGCCTAATGCTTTGAATTTTTTTTACCTATTGCTAATAGTACATGTAACAAAGTTGGTATTCATTTTTGAATCAAAGCAATACTTATTTTCTTAAGAATAATTGAACTCAGAATTTGTACACTTTTTAAGGAATTTTCAGTAAGCATTCATAAAAAGAAGTATTGTACGAATACCAATCATTATATCGCGAAACGCATACCACTTTTGTTAAGCATAGTTTGATGTACTTGTAAATCAAATTTCATGCATGTATGTAAATTTGTGTAGGAGGAGTAGCATTTTTAAAATCATTTCACAAATTTTAAGTTTTTTCTTATCAAATTACATGGCTAGCTTTTTATGAAATTTTTGAACACAAAATCTGTTGTACATACAATGAGCCACAAAATTGAGTATACACCTTAGAAGCTTGCACTTTTTGCAATTACAAATTAAATATTGCTTTAAGATGATTGAAATTTTTACCTTATATACTTTAGTCTATGCTTTACCGTACTATACTAATAAATTGTTACGTTTATTCATTTTTACGAAAAGATAAAAGATCTAAGACGAGAGGAAAAACACCACAAAAATCAGTATACACCTTTATTAATTACCTTTTAACGTACAAATATATTTGTTGCATAACCTTTTGCTTGAATTACAGCTTGTAATCTTCTGGGCATAGATTCTACCAGTGTTTTAGTGGTTTACAGAAATTTAGCCCATTCTTCTCTCAGAACCTTCTTGAGAACTTCCTTGCTTGTGCGTGCTCATGTACAGCTTCTTCAATTGCGACACAAATTTTCTATGACGTTTAGGTCTGGAGACTGGGCTGGAGTGTGTAATTGCTTCCTGTAGTTGTACAGCAAGTATAACTGCACAATCTTCGCTGTATGCTTGGGGTCGTTTGTCCTGCTGGAATATGAAGCCTGACCCAAGCTCCAACTTACTGGCACTTTTTCCCAAGTTTCCTTAAAATCCCAAATACATGTTTGTCATAATACCATCAATAAAAGCAAGCTCTCCAATCCTCCAGCCGACATACAAACCCAAACGAACAGATCCACCCCGACTTGACTGTCTTAATGGTGTTTTTAGATGCCAGTGCTTTC